>JAGDQP010017029.1:0-39399 GCA_022664845.1 Lepisma saccharinum
ACAACTGTTTAGGATATGGAATTTATTTAGATATTGACTTGACGCAAAACAAATTATTATTATGTCCTGGAGTTGTTCCATTCATGCTCATCAAGATCCACCATTACTTTAGATAATTTAAGGGAATACCCTACTCTCTTTGGGGAATCCAGTGCGCAATTTTGGAATAGCAAATTTGATAATACAGATTTAAAATCTTTGACGATAATATGCCGCATCAGTTTTGTAGTTTTTTATGGAGGAAATATTAGACTCTACAGTTCATTTTCCCACGCTTTCGGTAGCATTTAACTCCGAAACGAAGAGGAATTTTCAGTACAGTGACAAAGAATTTTCTCTGTTTTTAAGGCTTCAGCACTCATCAGCAAGGAAGTGAAAATTTATTCGATCCGTCTTTTCGTCTGTCGACAACTGTCAACTCAGAAACTACTAGGACTAGGAAGGTGGTTGAGGTGTTGTTAAAAAGGTTTCAACAAAACCATATGATTCATCCAGATAGCAGGGGCAGTTTCCGAGATTCTGAGGGTCAACTTTGGAACTACTAGGCTTAGGAAGATGGTAAATGTGTCGGAAAGGCCTCATCGCAATTTTTCGAAAGCAACGTTGATCGTACAAGTAAGATGCACTGGGCTCCGCCTCATTTGTTTTGATTTACTATCATTCCTTGAAGTTTGTTGGTTCATTACTTTACCGTTCTGTGTATAAATGCGGTAAATAAGAATATTTCCTCTTTTATTTAGTGATTATTTATTTATTACTACGAACTTTGTATACATATATCAGGATGGACAAAAAATAGTGAACGATATTTTAGAAACGTAAAGTTCTCAGCAAGCCAAGAAGAGAGTTCCGTGGAAGACATATAAAATAAAGCGTAGATTCAAAGTTAGCAGTCTAGTCGGTTTAGCAACTCATAATCAAAATTGTACCCAATATATCTAGAGTCACTCTTTTAGATCGGAATTTCCAATCGAGAAGACTGTTTTCAACGTAACGCTTTGGATGGAAAATGTGATCTTTCTAGACGCAATTACGATGTTTTTGGATATAATTTATTGTTCCAAATTGAAAGAGTAATGTTTCATTGTTTGAGCATGGTTTATTTGTCACCTATTTAGAGTGATTCGCAATGTATCATGGCTGCTAGGGAAGTTTCTTCTCCCCCATTTGTTAATGCAAATGTTCTCAAAAGACAAAACCATATTGTGGAATATGATTGCGTTACGTTCAGTTTAAAATGACAACAGAAAACCTGAAACCTTTTCTTAGTGACCAAAAGTATACCAGAAGTCGTCAGAAGTAAGACATGTAAAAGAAATCTTTGAAAGTTGTTCTCAAGTACCTCACGAGATGAAAGAACCCATTGCGAGAGTGATTTGCTAAGTCTACACCGCTTACGTCATTACTTGTCAAGATATGACGTCATTTGTGACGATGCCTCCAAAACTTTGAGCAGCTGCGCTCTGAAAATAATCATATTTCTGAATTTTTTCAAAGGAATTTTTATCTTGTTTTGATATAAATAGCCGTCACTCAAAGTTTGCACCATTATTTTAGGGACACTCTGTATATAAAGTATAATTAGAAATTATGCACGTCACAAAGACAATCTTTCCCTCTGCTTTTAACCCAAAATGCTTATTATTACCTCGATAACTATGTCCGAATGAAAAGAGAAATGAAAAGGAAGTCAGATTATATCAAATGCTGCTTCATGTTGTGAGTAATGATTTGATTATTTTAAAGAAATACATAAGATGTTTCTTGTTTGTAGCTAATATTTCTTTCCTGGTCATTCTTTTGCATCACCTGTCATTTATGATTGAACCGCGTTTTGTGAGGCTCTTTACTTGCTTTAACCTGTATAAGATTTATTTGGGTCACGTATTTTACGGCATCATTGCATTTTGAAAGTATTTTTGTTGTATTGTACATCCTTGAATTACATATAAAATACTTTTAAAATAGTTCAATTTAAAAAAAAAATTCATAATAAAAGTATAATTATTTTCAATATAATTAAGCTTATATACATTAAGATGTAAATATTAAATATTTAAATTTCGTCGGCTTAGAATTATAAGGTTCTAACTACATAGGATTTTAATGTTAGATATAACCTTATAATTCTCAGCCGACGATGTGAAGGATCTGTATTCCCTGAGCATTGAGAACTACACTAACCGACTTACACCATTATAAGAGAAACAAAGGTCAGAGAACTGAGCGATGCGTCGTCCGCTACAGGCAAAAGAGGAGAGAAAGAGATCGCAACAAGGATCGATTGAGAGACCACCTTGTTCCAACTGCGGGAATCAGATTGATGCATCAAACGTATATCCGCTTAAAGCGAGAAGGAAAGAAAGATAAAGAGGAATGGAAGCAGCCCATTCATATCGAGAATTCACATTACACGGAGGAAGTTTCCTTGACCCCTGCCTGGTTCATCCTCCAGCAAGTATATACAATATTGCTTCACGTGCAATGTTTCATAATGCCGTTGAGAACAGAGTAAACAGTCGTTGAGACAAACCTAACATACTTTCTTCAACTTGAGACGTACATTCGATATAGTGTGATTGATTTACGTCTTGGAGCACTACCATATAAAGTAAAAAAAAAACAATTTGAAATGTAAATCATGGTATGGGTCCTTATATTTCGAAATATTTTACATAATTATAGGAAAAACTGTATATGCAATCAATCATTTATTTTTTCTGATTTTTTTTTCACTTCAATTTTTATGCAAATGTAAACAGGGCTTCAATATTAGTTCTCAGTGGGGTAATAGATAGACCTTGAAGCGTATGATTAAGTTACATTATTGGTCATATTGATATTTATTTTTATACGCTTTGTTTCATTTCTCTATCTGGGATATTTTCCGTAGTTTCATAAACATATAATATGATAACATTTCATTGTATTTCAAGTGTAATATTTATTGTTTTCGTGTGACAGTTGCTGCGAAACTTTAAGAGTACTTTAATATGTCAACCGAGACCGTTTGGCGTATAAAATAAAATGCATGGATTAATCTAACAGGTATTAGCTAAGCCCGTCACATGTGAGTGATAATCTCCATCGGCGATCTCTCTTCCGAAAAGGGATGTAAAAGACAGGGTCTTTTGTGATACTGTCGGTATATTTGTGCTAAAACCGAGGAAAGAATCAGGAAAACCTCAATCAAGATTACCGGCAACAGGGCTCGAACTCGCGTACTTTCTTTCGCTGATCAGAAGTCCACAACCTAACCGACTGGGGTCACACGTACTGGATGCAAATCTGACTGGGATCTAACCTCTCGTTAAGACGTTAGCCGTCGTTACAAACTGAGTATTAGCCAGATTAAAATCGACCAGATAGATCAATGTCCTTGGGATCAAATCACAAATTAATTTGTTTCCACTTTGCATGGGGAATATGCGTGTGTCACACAGAAATTATACTCAAAAAGGGGTTGAAGCGAAATTATAGTGTTAAATGGAGACGTTTACTTCTTTAAAAAATAAAATATTCGATAGTTCATTGAAACTGATAAAGTGAAAATTGAAAGAAATTTATTATGTAGAATATTACATTAAAGATTTTTTTCTGTAACGAACGAAACTAAAACCAACAATAGCTTGTGTTCTATTTCGTTGGTGTTCTGGAATAAAAGTAGAAATTTAGTGGCAAACACCCTCAAGAATAGAAACACCAATCCACTAATTTAAATACTAAGGACACCAGTTTGCTACACGCAGATCACAGTACTGACATTTCTAGCTGAACCCTATTATTTACACAAATAATCATAAAAGTACTTATCCCATTGTTGCCAAATTAGGCTTACAGGTCTCCTTCTCAGTCACAGGTATTGCTGTGGAATTCGATGTGTTGCCCTTTTCTGTAATATTAACAAGAGGAAAATGTTTCCTCTAGAAGTTGTAATAGACCACAAAAGTCTTCTGTCAGATCCGGTTGGTTGTCATGGTAACCCGCTATGTTCAAGTCTAAACAACAGTGGTTGGTTTATGTAGTTTCTTCGATAATATTAATTCATCATGGGTATGTGCTTCGTACCAGATTGCAAACGTTACAATGAGAGAGAGACATGTCGCTTTAAAAGAATGAAAACCAGAAAAAGAAAAAAAAATCAGCCATTACTTCCACAAGTTACTGTCTACGTTCCTACCATCTAACTTACTTGACTGTTCACTGTTGTTTATACTTGACCCCCGCCGCTGCTATGGCAACCAACCGGATATGGCGCCAAGCCTTTAGTCCTCCATTGGACAGCCAATAAATTACTCACCAGCAGTATCGTAGCTAGAATTTTGGGCTCCCTGTAAGGAACTTTCTAAGGTGCTTGTTCTAGAACCGTACTAACAGCAATTCCCACATGCAATTTCAGTAAATTCTTGTCGCGTGTAAAAAAGCACACCAACTATCCAGCACAATGTTGTCATATTTCTAAATCGGAGATTCATTCCAAACTGTATAAAAATTCCCTTTTATTATTTGTGAGAGAGTTTTAAAATTAAAATTGGTGTCAACTTCCCTTGCAGAGTTCGCCATTAACTCATTTTTTTATCTCTTTATATGTCGCCTGTATGGCTCTTGAACACCTGGTCCCTCGTAATGCGGGATCTCGCATCATTGTAGTTATGCCACTGCTCACTACTTAGAGTTACGTATCAGACGTGGCAACATCGAACCACTTAAAATAGGATTAGGTCAGCAAGAGCCAATGAGAGACGTGATGTCGTCTGCTGTTGGTGGCGACTCTATGATATTTGTATCGGTTCATACACCAAGGAAACTATAAAGGAATGCGGAAAGAACAATGGAAATGTAGATGGGATCCTGTGTTCTTCTTCGTCAGGTACTCATTGGTAATATTTAACAGCCGTCATCTGTAACGTGAAGGAAATTAATGTAAGCTAGCTATGTTATCGACAATTTCACACTCAATAACACATTCAAAATGTATATTCCACGACAATATCCAGATATTAACCGAGTGATTACGCTGCCCATTTTAATGGCTAATAATTGGAATCGAAAATAAATAACTGTTCTATAAAATACGTTGTAATTGCTGAAAATGATGTACTTTAATTGCTTAATATCTTATTAAAAGCGTTCATATGTGCACATTGAAGGTTGATTCCGAATAATAGCTATGGTAAAGGATAGGGGAAGGAAAGGTCGCGTATGTATTGGTCTAATTAACACCGCAGTTTACGGGATAATTAATAAAACGGAGTATTTTATAGTCTATGTTTAAGAGCTGCCTAGAAAATCGGATCGGGAATTTAATAATGTACGGGAAAAGATGTCTGCTCCGTGAAGCTTTGAGTAATTATGAATTCTACAGTTGCTATGGTAACAATGTGTGGATGGAGGATCATGGGAAAAAATATCTCTGAAAAAGCACGCTTTGAAGCTGTTATAATTTCGTCTTTTTTATATATATATATCTATCTGTTCTGAATGTTTGGAAAGCGGATTTATCTCGTGAAGAGGGCAGAACAATCAGCAATGAAGTAAAACTCAAGCGAAAGAGAATAAAATGGCAGAGGATTAACAAATATTATAACGTCATTCCCTCGCTATCTTATGCTCTTGTTCCTCTCTTTGTCTTCATTTTCTGCTTTACTTTTTTATTTCTTTGTTTGTATGTTTATTTTTCTCTCACGATAAATTTATCTCTCTGTATTAATTTGATTCCTTCTTTCTCACTTAGGAACTTGATTCTCTTCGCTTCTTGTCTTTATTTTTGTCCTTGTTTAATTTATCCGTTTTAGTATCTTTTTCTGTTTCGGTTTCATTCTACACTTCTTTCCCATTATATTCTTCCTATTTTTCTTTCTTTAAGCCATACTTCTTTTTATGTTTCTATTTTGCTATTTTAATTTTTTCCTTGCTTTCTTTCCCTTTCCCTTTATTCTCCTGAAATGTCTCTCTTTGGTTTTGTCTGTTTTATGGACCTTTTAACTTAGAAAAGAAAGTAGATGCGCTTAAGCGAAAGGAGAAAATAGGGACTGGTTGTCAACAATACTTTTTGTTGGCAAGTTAAGAGGATGCGTATGATTACGATGTAAACGTTTCTACTAAAAAGAATTCTCCGTATTTAGTTGCAGGTAGGGATTCCGCCAGAATTTTCAGTTTGGGGGTTATAAAGTCAAAGTTTGGGAGGGTATAAGTTGAATTTTGCATCGAATTTTGACAGCAAAAAATTTATGTTGAGGGAGTGTTATCGAGAATGAGGGGGGGGGGGTTACACCTCTCACGGAGGGGTCTAACGGAACTACTAGTTTCAGCCCTGAGATTGTTAAATACAGTACTAGATTTCCGGTTTAAATATTATTAATAATAAAACTTTAACAATTAAACAAAGTAAAACCAAGAAATCTGAAAATTTTAAATCAGAAAATTTTATCTAATATACTTTAAAAATTTTTATAATTCGGTCATATCAGTTCCAAACAAATTTACGAATGTTTTAACCAACTAGATTTAAATCATCAAGTCTAGTCTTCGTATAGGTATGGAATTATGACATAAATACGCTACACTACGGGGATTGGGAATATATAAAGTGATTGAGTGACTGTCTGTGCAAAAATTTAAGCTCACAAGTTTAAAACGATGACAGAATAATATGGAAATTCTATCCTTCGTTCTAATCATCGAATACTTCGTCATGAGCTGTTCTTCCGGTGAACCTGTCAA
Source organism: Lepisma saccharinum (assembly GCA_022664845.1). Classification (NCBI taxonomy): domain Eukaryota; kingdom Metazoa; phylum Arthropoda; class Insecta; order Zygentoma; family Lepismatidae; genus Lepisma; species Lepisma saccharinum. The sequence goes on from JAGDQP010017029.1 coordinate 6,724, forward strand.
TAACCCTTCATTGAGATCAAATATTATATCTGCCTTTAAAGTGGTTGAGAACGTAGACCCACAGTACTTGAGTGTGTAAAAACACTTGTCATCAAGAGATGATTTACGAACCACTCAGCTCACAGCTAGCATGTGTCATGACATCTCCTTGAGGCAGGAAATAATAAGTTAATCAAAGGATGTTTTAATTACGTCAGAATGGTTATTACTGTACGTCATGTGGATTCACTTTCTCCTTTTCATTGTAGTCTATTTTTGATACTCAGAAGATGCACAATTGTCTTGTTGTGTTGTTTCTAAGACAACTGTGATACTTAAGAAAAAAAATGGCATGAGCCCAGAATTGTTTCTTGAGAAATGTTGAAAATGTTGCAATTGTAAATTAAGGTTCTCAAACTGTCACATATAGACAACATGACACCAAGTTTCTATGCAAGGCTAAAAATTTTGCAGGACTTTCCAGGAAAATACATGTGGCATACCAGACTATTTTTCTGTTTGTATTTTTTCTATCTTCCTCTTTCTGATAGTTTTTCCTGTTCTTTTTTTGTTTCTCTCCTCCCGTGTTTCTTTCATTTCCTATTTGTTTCTTTCCAATTCACTCATTTCGTTCCTTCCTTCCTGATACGGAAAATAATACTAATCATTGATAGAAATAAATTTAAAAATTGGTAAACTGACCGCTAGGCTCAACATTCGCCTGTTTCTTTCACGCGCTAAGTGTTTAAATATGTAGTCACATTTCCCTACATAACTACTATCTCCCGTTATCTCTTTAAAAGTTCATGTATACCGGCTATCCTGGTAGCTACAGCCTTCTAGTACCTAATGGATGACGTCTTTTGACAAATACTCTTTCCGGAAGAAAATGACTACAAACGGCAGTAGGCATCCATAAACTGAATATCTTATTCCAGCTCGAAGTTTGTGGCCCAGTCTCAAAATATGTAACTTTTGCTTTTGTAAAACATATCTACTAATGAATTCCTTATAACCTACCAACTTACATATTTGAAGTGTTTAAGAAAAGAGTTAAAACTTGCACGATAGAATGCTCTGATAAAAGGAACCAAGAAAGTTTTAGCAAAGATGCGTCACAAAATATTCGTTCTCAAAGAAAATCTAACTATAAATTTGAAATATTGCAAGATTTGTGTTCCCAATTTGGATAAAGTAACCAAACTGGTTACCGTGCAATAAATAATAGTGGATTGGAATCAAACAAGGATGGATTTTTATTAAATTTGCTGATATTAGTTGCATATCTGGCAAAGATAAACATTTTAAGTTTTGGGAAAATATTTAACTTGCATCCAGGGACATCAGATTGACAATTCGTTGTTTAGCTTTGCCATAATCTTGACCAAAACATTCCTCGGTTTTCAAAATTTAAGAAAAGGTTTCTCGAACATACTCCTCTACCAATATTAGCAAGACCCAACCTTGGTCAAGGGTTCTAACCTGAAATTTTTAACTGTTTTCGAACCACCTGTATATGGTAAGGAGATGTTTCCATATTTGTAGGACAGAAAGCCGGTAAACAGCTTACAAATGGTTGCAGATATAGAAATTGCATGAAATCGTGGCAATCAGTTTAATTTGCCACATAATTAGGATCTACATTGAAAAATGCATCGTTAATTATTAGATATTATGACAATATGGCCTTGTAATTATCTTGAATAAATAAAAATACAGCTTTCTGACAAGGCCGAGATCTTTAATAACAAAAATAACGTAAAACGTAACGGTTTTGGAAGTGTAGAGTGTGGTTTGAGGAAGGAAGTGGTATACTTCCAAAACCGTTACGTTTTACGTTATTTTTGTTATTAAAGATCTCAGCCTTGTCAGAAAGCTGTGTATTTCTTTATTCGTTAATTATTATTTGAAGGTTCCAATAGTATAAGGATGGTTTCCAAGTTTAAATCCATTTCAGGTTATACATATGCTGTCCTTTGGACAGCACAACTTTAACCGTCCCCCCCACCCCCTACCCAAAAAAGAGGGAGAAAGAAAACAACCATGGGCCTCATTTGGGTATACACAAACTAGTTGCACTGCTATGAAAAAAGTTGAGGACCTCTGCCAAACAAATGGTGTGTGAGAAATTTCAACATGTTCTCGCACCCCGCAGTCCCTAGTCTGTGCTACAAGACTATGTAGCTGCTGGCTATGTACTGGTACATTTTCATAGAAATTGTAAACTGAGTTTAATTGACGCGATGCTAGAAACTGCCTGAGAGGGTTTACAAATCACATACCTTGTTTCAATCAACCTTAATGGTGGTTCAAGTAAATTGAAATTTTGCCGAGGGGGAAATTAATGTCAATTGAAAACCATGCTCTGCTGTTTTGCAATGCAGCAATTACTCAGTGTTAGTCCACATTTGGGAAAGGAAAAAAAAAATAATCGAATGATTCAGCCTTTCTGAACTGATGAATTACCTCTTGTCTCATTAAATATGCATTTTTGTTGCTAATACACTGCAAAAGTTGTTACATCACTCTGTTCGAAATATCTTTAAAATGCGAAATGGGATTAAATGCTCTTGAGAGGTTTAAGAACTTACAGGATCGGGTTATAGTTTACGGTATGCTGAACGATTTTCTTTCAATTTCAAAGCAGTACGTTCTGTAAAATTATTGAAAATTAAGAAAATAACCTTGTTGTTTGTAGTACCATCTCCTGACAAAAAAAAACTTGTCTTTTAATTTCCATGTTGTCTGTCTCCATCTGTTCGTTTTTAGCACAGGATAGCGTTTGAATCAAAGCAGATAGACAGAAACTGATTTCAAATTTTGATTCAGTATCCTCAAATGTCCTGACTATTTTTAAAATGATGGCCTAAAAGATGGCAGGTCCCTTTCTATTCGCTTCAGTAGCTATCTCCATTTAGAATTCACTCGTTTTACTATATGCAATTTATTATGTCGTCATCGTGTACGCCCAAATTTCAAACTAGATGTAGTCCGCCCTACGTTTAAACTAGATATCTTCGTGTCCGTCCTAAGTTTCACCTAGAAATATATCTCTGTTTGTTTTAAAGTACTAAAGTAACTCTGCCTAGCATTGGTGCTCAATATGATGAAATTATAACCTGATTGTTCTTTCCCAGATATCGCAAATTACTGAACAAATGTCAAAATTGGAGAGGTATTGTATATTCAAACCTTCCTGTCAGTCAATTCATTACAGGTTTCAAGGGTTTTCTGAAGTTCAAATACATATCGAGAGGGTATATAATAAAGGTTCAGGCCGCTACCTTCCGTATCCATATCTCCGACCAAAAACAATTCTTAGATGTGAGGAAGGACTCAGTCGATGTGATGTAAGCAGTAACATCGCGGTCTTTGGACCGACAATGTGTAGGCATACAGTCAAACATCGTCATTTAGGTTTCCCACAGATTCTCTCTGTTTTGTTAGGCGAAAGACGGGATGGTAAATTATGTATAACCTCGACCGGAACCATCCGCATTCTCTTCCTTAACCTATCCCGACCTGATCCAAACATATCTAAAGCCCGTAAACACATTCAATTCAACTTAACTCGATTTAAGAAAGAGTTAGGACATAAATATGCACATAACTCAGAATTATAAACTTAATCTACCGACAGGTCTTTTAAATTACTCAATATTTCACATACAATTAATACAGCATATAGGGGATACATCACAAAGTTAAAAATGTCGATTTGTCACGTTTAATATACGGTTAAATAGTTGCAGTTTCCAATGCTGTATGCCGTTCTTCACATATGATATTTGTTGTTGCTAAGGGGATACCTAATATCCAATGATTTAGTGTCATCTGAAAATAAATTTAACCTAACACCAGTTTGGAAACGTTAACAATCCGATGATATTTAACTTTTCTAAATTTGATTTGAATGCATTAATTATGATTTGTCGGGAAATGTGCAAGTGATTTACCATTGTATTCAGTCATTAGAAGGTTGTATGTCGAATCCGTATCGTTCGTGATCAGTGAAATGAAACAGAAGACCACCCAACCTTAATCATCGTTGTATCATACTTTGACGAGTTTCTAATAACCCTACAATTATGTACTTATATAGCACGTTCGTGTTGATTTATCTCCTTATTCTTTGGTATTATATTTCGATGGAATCGTTGCTGTTGGAATCTAGGACTGCAAGAGTAGGTTGACGACTTCCACATAAACACTGGAAAGAAGAGGGGCATTTTAGTCTTGGTCACTCCGGCCGAAAATGTTTCGACCCCACCCCCGGAAAATTTGATTAATCCATAGGTCATTTAGAAGAGCAAGACTTTGTTGAGAGGGCAGAATCGTCAAAATATAGGTGTACGTGATGTAAATTAGCTTGATCTTACCAGGTTATAATCCGATGCAAAAAGTTTGTTGCTGTGGCGATCAATTGCGAATTCCGTAGGTCATACAGTTACTTATAGGTTGAGATAGTTATAAATGTAAGACACTTACGGAATTTAGGAGGACAGACATGAGAAACCGGTAGGATTATGTACCAAATGTCATAATATGCGCAATTGATTAATATTCTTATACAATACAGCGCAGTCCTTTGTGAATCTTGTATTACTCCATGAAAGTTGTGTTTATTCCGAGATATCTTATATTAATTATACACCGAATAGTAATCGGTTTTATGTAACAGTATTATTCAACTGCCTGCTACTTGCAACTTAACTTTATTCTTCCTTTATAAGGAAGTCCTATTCTGTTTGCAATGTTGAATCTGCCTCAAAGCAGTGAATTCCTATTATGATGAAGGAAAACACAGACGTTATGTTGATTCTACCTCAGAATCGACCTGTATGACTTGGAATAACAATCTAGCTTATTAGAGCTCTGTCCTCTAAGCATTCTTGTTAACTCAAAAAGAAACAAAGAAATGTAAAGTTAAGTCTTAAAGAAAGAGTCTCTGCAGGTTTGTTAAAGCAAAGACGGAAACAACGTGTTGTAGTAATCTCTTGAGAAATAACATGTAACAGAATAACAGTTACAACATAAGAATGCGAGTCCAAGCTATATTTAAAGACCACATTTTACCAGCACATAAAGTTCTCTGCTGTTTTTCTAATGCAGCCAAGCATGTACTCGTATGTTATTTTTTCCTTAGGATATATTGGCATTTCCTCCATCGATTTTCACATGTTTGTTTCAAGCTTGAAGAACGTCTGAATAAATAATGTATTTACAATTGTAAAACCTGGAATAACAGAAAACAGTCTAGTCGTTTCTATAGGAGTAAACAATCTACTGTCTATAGTAGAACTTTTTTTTTTGCGGTACGCAAAGTTTCAAAATACGAGGTGATTTCTTGCAAAGATGCTTACAACCTGGGTCTTTGCAAAGTGATGATTGCTTAATAGTTTTCTTCTTCGTTGCCGACAAAGACTCAAATCCAGTTTCTTGACGCCTGTGGCTTTCCTAAGCATCTGCTCTGTGAACCGTATTCTTCTTTGTGTAAAGTTCCCAGTGGCTACATATCTCAGCAGTGTGGTAAATTAGCCAGAAGACGTTTGCTTATTTAGAGGGGATTTGCTATGAGATTGAATATCTCTTTGAGTTATTATTATTATTATTATTATTGTACATCTGTGGACAAAAAAATGTCGCATGTTTTTAAATAATATTTCCCAAATCCGGGAAGATGACCTTTGTGATATCTACTAACGAAAATTAAAATTAAAATTAATAGTTTCCATTGCGTAAAGTAATATCACTGTCCAAGATAAAAGCAAGAAAACTATCCAACTCTATAGATGTTTGGACTTAGGATATTTTGTCGACGTAGCACGCTACTTTACAAATATCACCCCCGTTTAGCTGTACATATCAGGACAATATTTTCCTCAAAAGTGCGTGATGTGATTGTGCATATGTCTGTAAGCCAATAATTTTATACGGTTTCAATATATTTATTTTTGAAATAAGTAAAGTCAGTTATAGACATAGAACCAAACTGTTACCCATAGATGTAGTAGTATTTATGTTCTACTAGTAGTTAAATTATTAAGTGTAATACTTATTATTAATTTCCTAGAACAGTAATTGGCAGATGAAAGAGTTGTGACGTTGGAGCAATGTTAGTATGTATTAAAACCTGGTGAGAAGCGCTGCAGTTGGATGGTTGGATTCCAGGGGTTCAGCCAGGTTTTCAGTTTGGGAGAGATGTAAAGTCAAAATTGGGAGGGATGTAGGTGGAGGTTTGCACGATTTCTATCGTTCTTTTACCGTCAACATTTTTAAGTTCGGGGTGCTCGAGAAGGATTTGGGTAAGGGGTCTGGTTTCAAGGAATCACTGTTGGATACTGATTTAAAAAAACAAAAAAACAAGATGACTGCTTGGTGTGATGACTTCATAGAACTGTCACCCTGACGACATAAAGTACAGAATCTGCCGAACGCTTTACTAGAACGAAAACTAAATACAAGCTACGGAAAATATGGCTAAATACTCTTTGATTCATAGGCGCTGTTGCTCGAATAGTACTACTATTATTCACAGTATTATTATTATTGTTATGAGATGTACGTCATTTTCCAGTTTCTGCAGAAGAAGTAGGCCTGATAATGCAAATTATATAATTAATATGTATTTCATGTTCAAAAACTTCTAAAACTTAAACATTTTAAAATTGATATTTTTCAATACATATTCAAGTAATCATTCTCCAAGTGCCTAGTTCAGTTGGTAGAACGTTTGCCTCGCACTCCTTATGTCCCGGTTTCGATACCAACGATCGACCATCCTCAATGAGGTTTTCACCAGGGTTTTTCCCTAGTTATACCATATACATGCCGGGATTATACCTTCAATTTAGGTTCTAGCTAACTCCTTCCCTCGCTCTTACCCTACCATATCCCGATCTGAGCCATAGATGGCTAATGACCATAAAAATATTCAAATTCCGTTTCAAAGTAAAACAAAGAAGAAATGAAAATAATAAAGTTCGTGTATAAGACGGGATTGTGGTAATACAGGGAAATGTCTGTTCATTTTGCTGAGTATTCGTCCTATTTACAACTTCACTGAAGTTGAACGAGCACTTGCGTTTTAATACTTTTAATAAGCAATGAACATTCTCATCTGCTAGCTGACTGCGTGACTCTCGCGATATCATACTTCACTATGCATGAAAGGTATAAAATTTTTAGTACACCTTCACCATATAGCACACAAGATGAGAATTTTCTAGATTCACAACCATGGTTACCAAGTACTATAATATTCCGTGTATGTGTGCATAAGAAATGAATCATATCGGTACAAATGGAACAAATTTCTGGTTTGTATGCAAGATTATTTTTATAGAAGTTATTAAACTAGTCTATAAAAGTTATCTAAATTTCTAATATATTTTTCCTTGCTTTGAATAGTTCGATGTAGGCCCAGATCCACAGAAAATGGTCACTTCGAAGATTCACTAAGAACCTAAAAGTTGTACAAAAATATTGAACTTATATTGCATATAACTTACGTTTTGTGTTTGTCATTTGTGTAGATTCTGTGTCGGTATTTTTTCTACTTACTGTTAGAAGCTTCTACTACAAGACCTTTTTTTTTCTTTAATCCAAGTGTAGATTATATTCCTTTTTCCTTCAGTGGGTGTTATGCTTTATTTTAGTTTCTAGATTTTGCTCCAGTTCCAGTTTCCAGATTCTGTTAGTTTCCAACTTCCGAAAACACTTTAAGAGTAATTAGAACGATTCTATACGACAAGCCTATTCATTTTTAAGAGATCTATTAATTTTATACTTAGATTAAATTTAAGAACAACAAGAGTTAATGGCCATGACAATTCGTCATTCGTAAAGAAAGTCAAATATAAAAACTAAACTATGTAATCTCGCCGATATTTTACAAACCTTGTGGTGCCGCGCTTCGTGGCTACAACGCAAACTACTTTTATGGGGGACGAATGCTGAAGAAGTAACGATTTGTTGCGCCTATTAGTTATCGTAAATAGATCACGATCCGTACGGTTGTCTTACCGAAAAAGCAATGCTTGATTCTGAAGATATTTTCATACTTAAAATATGTTTATTGTGCTTTTAGTAGTAAAAAAATTCATTCCCACACTTTCCATATTTTTACGCACACTTGAATGGAACATGGTGTGTTCTTAATGCAAGAGTATTTTCCATTATATACGGGTAGGGAATCGACAAATACATTAAGTACAGCAATGGAAATGTAATGTTCTAGGAGTATGTTGAAGGTCGTTAAAAGGGATATAATAAAGTGATACCAGTAGAAATAAAACAAAGACGATACGTAGAAATTCTTCAAGTGAGAGGAGAAAGGATCAGGCCGAAGTTGTAGGAACACTAAAATGTTGGAAGACAAAGGCCTATCACTCCAGCGGATGGAAAGAGGACCAGAGACATGTAGGTAAAAGGGATGATGGACAGTATCAGGATCATAGATAAAGGAAGTGGAAGAGTTGGGAATTGTCAGAGAATAGAAAAAATGAATCATTACAGAGCAGCGAAGCCAGCCCTCGGTTAGAACAGGCCAGGGCATGATGATGTGTTAATATGGAATTAGGTGTGCGTGTGTGTTTTTTTCTTCTTTAAGAAAACAAATAAAACTTTTAGCAGCTAATGTAAGTACAGCTCATATTAAAATTGTAAAGAAAATGTAAAGAAGATCAAGTTTAAGTTTCTGGAAGGAATTATGCTTCACGATCACGAAAAAAAAAGAAGTGTGAATGTTGAAATGGGGTATGAAAAGGAAATATGATGAGGATATGAAGGAAGAAAAAATTAACGTGTGATGTGAAAAAAAAAATATAATTAACGGTTAGGTTGTGAAAGTTACACGATGAGAAAGTAATAAAAAATTATGATATAAACTATAAAAAGAGAAATCACGGTGAGGATAAAGAATATGCAAATTAGATAAGTATGAAAATATAAAATATTAAAAAGAGCAACACAGCACATTTTCTTTGAGTGATAAATTAATTCGGAGTAATAGGATTTTATGGCGGATAACTTAGATGTCTCTAACTTGTGTCTTTCGAAATTCAATTAAGGTATTTGCCGCTCAATTGGTGTGAGAAGTTAAAGTTAACATCATATATTCATGCAAGCGTATTTCAAAATCAAAATTCTATGTCCAATGTTCTTTCTCCATTAAAATAACGAATCACTATAAAACAAGATAGAAGTAATAGAAATTCCACATTGAAGATACGAACTAAAAGGACCAGTGCGATATGGCCCTTATCAGCTCTAACATTGTATGGGCGTCTGCTCCGCAAAAAGAGGACCATATTCCTCACTCCTCTCCATCCCGTCCCCAACCAAAGGGGGAAACAAGGAGGATTTTTACTTCCAGATAGAACAGTTTGTTCGCAAACATATAACTGTAGATAGCTTGATGGAGCTAGAGATACACATTTTATGGGTGGTTCTGTTTTCACTTTGACCATAAAGATAGTAACGAATCTGGCAACTATTCAGAAATATGGTAACTTCAGTTACCATTACACTAGTCTTTTTTTAAATATTTTTTTTTGTCTCAAATGTATACTATTTGGGAATCTATCTACTAATAGTTCTGCTGCATGGTAGCACATACTCAGAATATAAAGGAATCATCATTATTATCATCAAGAGTTTTCTGCCAAAAGGAGCTGATTCTCTAAAGAAAATTTAGTCTTCTCCATCCTTCGAGTATTACGTTTTCTGATTGATCTGCAAGAGATATGTATTTGGTGTTTCTCACGAGGCTACACTCAGTCGACATATCTATGGACGTCTTTATGGGAAAATCTTCGGTATAATGTTTCAAACCTGCTACTACCTCAAGGGCTTCATTTTATAAATAAATTTATTGTTGTTTTATTTTTACTATATCGAGCAATTTGCATGGAAATTGGTATATAAGCTTATTGAAAGATATGCCCAATACAAAATGACGTTTACAAATTAAGAATCAGGGGACAAATCAAGTAAGTCAACATGCTTCAAAATACAGAAATGCCTGTTTTTTTACGCAGTAAAACGAAACTTAGAGCGCCTTATTTCAAATCTCTATTTATCCTGAATAGAATGATACCCCTAACTCGATTACGCCAGAAAACTGACTTAACATTTTCCCCCTCTGACCTGTTCAATGTGGGGATAGGGTAACAGTTGACGTGGAACAGAAACGTCGAAGCAATGTTATTAAGTAAGTGCTGTATAATATAATAACGTGTGCAGCTCCAAATACACTCTCCAGAGAAACCGAAAGAAAGTTCATCCTAGTTTAGGTTTATGTTCGCAACATTGTCACGTATTTTGCAGCAAAGAAATTTTGTCCTGTATAAAAGAAAACTGATTCTTGTTTAGTCTGTCTCTGTAACAATAATGGTGCTTATAGAACCCAAAGCCATCTCGCATTCGCAGAAACGTCTTCATGGCAGAATACGCCAAATGTTGAGAATACAATCCTAATCAAATGTGATCTTTATTTTGGTTTCACTTGACAGTGTATTAGTACCCTTAACATTAGTTGATCCACTAGTTCTCATAAAATATGCAACACCTATATCTGCGTGTGACATTACCTCTGCTCCATTTTTCTTGTCAAGTGCTACTCATTCATAAGATTTATGTCGTAGTTGAGTATATACTGTGTATTTAAATAAGGTTAAATACATATGTTCATCCAATGCGCTGATATTTGCAACAGAATACAATTTTATATTGCGGAAATGTGTGCTTTATTGAAAAAGTATAAATCTATTGATTATAAGTAATTAACCGTAAATTGTGGAAACTAGTGAAAAATGAAAAAAAAATGCAAGTGAAAAACAGACAATAGATGGCGTATTTTATACGACTCATAGATGGCAGTCGAGTTGGTCGCTATTAGCCGTGAATATAAACACAAGACGCCACGACTTTTTAACACGAAATATAACTCTCACATTAAAAAAACGTGACAATTGTACTGAAAATCATTAATTTTTTAACATGATTAGTCTTATTGTGCTTTACTGTTAATTAATTTACTAAACTTTGTAAGATTTTTTAAAGAGATAACAATATTTTCGTCGAATGTTTCAAGTTTCGAAAAGCAAAATATTAATGTACAATGTCAATGTCATGGCTTTACAATTATCGGGTTTCAGTTGTTCTATTAGATGGCGTATACGCCGAACTTCCCGCCAATCAGCTACGTGCTCCTTTCCCGGGTTAGCTGATCCTAGAGAACATATTTATATTGCGTCTATCAAGTTAGTACTGGCTAACCCGATATAATATTCTTATTTCTTTCCAGAATCATTAAGTTATGAGAGGCAGTTCTCACCACGTATAAAAGTTTTCTGGATTAAAACGCAAAGTTTTAAAAAGTATTTACGCTACACTTTCTCGCTAAAGCACACTACTGAGGTACAAATTTCCACATTTCAGAGCAAACATTGAAATAAACATGAACTGTCAACGTGGGTTTACCATTCAGCAGATCTGTATGAAAATTATGAACTGTCAAAGCTTGCATGTCTGTGAAAGGGAGTGGCAGTGACGTAGTTACTCCAGCTGAGGATGGGTGCTGGGATACAGATGACACATGAGTTTGCAAGCGATGTTTCATCCGGTTGTTTATTGACCACTGCATCAAACATTCTGCTGTTTGAATTTAAACACCGAAAACCGCAATTAAGTACGCATGTATCTCGGTCGGAAGTGGTCGATAGTACTGACAATTAATACAAATGTCTCGCATTTCTCGTTCTCCAGCAAGTGACAGTAATCTGATTGCATGCGTTCATGCATTTTGTTTCCTCCATCTTGTTGTATTACGTGTGTGTGTGTGTAAAAAGTCCTAGTCCGCAAAAATTAGTATGTATTGATGCAATTAAGTAATTGGCGTGCGTAATGTTATTAGGAGATAAAGTTGCCAATAATTTGTTCAATAGGTATCCAATTTCTTTAATCAAGTTGGGAATAGCTAATTCTATTTTATGCATTTGTAGTCGTGATAGAATTTCAGGTCACAACTAAATTGTAATGTAATATGATATTGACTGAAAACACCCAACTCTGTCGCTATATTGTATTATTTTATATATTTGATTTAACATGGAGGGAATAGATGCGTTATGAGAGAAAGGTGTAAAAATCTCTCTTTTTCCATTTCCATCCTATTCTGTCTCTCTGGGTCTATCTTTCTCTGCCTATTCGAAACTGTTTAACAATATACCTATCTAAGCCAATTGTTCTCAACCTGAGGTCCACAAACCATCATATACCAGGACTACCGTAATATGTTGTACCAACTTCGAGACGAAAATCTGAGACCAATACAACAGAAGTTCCTACGAGATTTTGCAATACAGTGAAACCTCGATATATTGAACCTCAAGGGGAACGAGAAAACTTCAAATTATCTAGGATTTCGATATACCGAGGTTCGATTTATCAAGTTGATATCTGCCTGACTGCAATATATAGAGGTTCATAGCAACAAACGTTAAGGTTATTGGATGCGTTTCTCATCACTAATTTGATGTAATTAAAGGGTACTGGATTTTAATTTTTAAAATGTCTATTGTTACAGTAATACAGTACATGCGTACTGTATTAGAAAAGCAAAGTCTACATGATTATTAAATTTAGGCAAATTACGTAATCAGTTTCTAAGAAAATTGAAGTACAGCTTTGAAAATCATCTAAAAATTAATGTTTGCCTACCTGAAAGTGTCACTTTATTCAATGCATTGTCCGATAATTGGACTGGATGCCCGATCACTCATAACCGTCTTCTTTTGAAGGAACAACTTCGATATATAGAGGTTTTCCAATCAAAACTTCGATATATACAGGTGCGATGCCAAACCAAGTAAGTATGAAAACTCGAAATATCGAGGTCTTCCTGACCAGTCCTTCGATATATAGAGGTAAAACTACGCATGGGAGTGATAGCAGGTACATGGGGAATGGAAAAACTTCAATTTATCAAGGTATTCGATATATCGAGGTTCCACTGTATATAGATAACGATTACGAACGTTTGTTACTACGACGATGAACTTGCGAGTTCCCTAAGCCATGGAGTAAGTGTATATATATAATATTCAGCCATTTTCTCTCCACTGCTGGAATATAAACCTGCTCCTTTTCTTTCCCCATATCTCGGTGTGATGCTATATCCTCATCCATGTAGCTCCTGAAAAACGCTCGATTTCATCTACCCATCTTGCATTTGGACGTCATCTCGGTCGTTTCTTTTCTCTATGAATCCAATGTAGTATATTTGTCGTCCATCTTCCATCTGTTCGTCTAGCTATGTGACCGGCCCATCTCCACTTCTTCTTCGCAGTCTTGATTATATCTTCTAACTTAGTTTGTGTTCGAGCCCATTCGTCTTTCTGTCCCCCTAGTTATTCCTAGCATGCACCTCCTCATTACCCTTTGTGTGACTCATGTACTGTATAATTATATTAGATAAAAGGATTCGAACTTGTGAGCCTAAATTTCACTTCTTGAAATGGGCACTAAATTGAAAATTTCCAGACAAATCATACGCAATATATGAGTATAAAATGTATGTTAGTGCACTCCATATTGCATCACTCCATTAGAACGTAGTCAAAAACAGCGTGCTTCTGCTACACCAGATGACAGTTAATTACCAGAATAACACCTTTCGTGTCAAGATATTAATGAAAGTTTATTCTGAATCAAACACGTTTACACTCTTCCACTATCTCGTGGAAACTGCGTGTCCACGAAAAATATGTTAACAGCTTAGACGGTTTCGAACTTATTTCTATTAACATGTAAAATCTGGAAGATGTATTTATCGTTGGTGTATTCACATATTTGCCCTGTTCGAAAGCATCACCTTAACAGTTGCTGGTAACAACATAATACAGGGGGAAAGTAGACCAGAGTAAACCAGTCACAATTATTCACATGTTGTCTAAGTATTCAAAAATGCAGAATATGTAAAACTCGGACAAATTAAATACACTAGGCACTATTTAATCCGACATACTTCAGTTTGGCACATTCTGTAATCCAGCACTGCTCGTTTTCGGAATTTTTCGGGTGGGTTCAGATGTTTGTTGACGTGATATCAGATACTTTTTTTTTAATTTGTGTATTTTTTCTTGCTATAGAGCAGCTTATTACATGTACAGCTTGTTTTAAACATCATTGTACTGTACTGTATTAATTTTTCTTTGGTATTCCCGTTAAAACTAAGAGGGTAAGTCAATAAGTATGTACACTTTGTTTTAATATATAGTTTCTAGGTTGGCTGAACGGCTTTGTGCGCTAGCAAGCCGATAGATGGCACCATTGTCTTTGCTTGTGGCAGGTTTCAGCGCGCTTTGCGCTGTCGCGAAGTAAACATGACTGCGGCACTATGTTTTAGCACGACGAAGTGTTTACCAATGGATTGAAAAGTTCAAAGGCGGTCGAATAATCGTGAAGGACGAGGAAAGAGGTGAAGGAAGCGGTGCATATGTGGCTTGCTGCTCAACTGAAAACTTTTTTTCTCTTGGGTATTGGAAAGCTTGTGGAACGATGGATGGTATTGAAAAGCAGGGTTACTATGTTGAAAAATGATGTCATTGTAAGTTTTCTACTTTTGCAATGGATGACAAACATTGAGTGCATTTACTTATTAACTTATCTTCGTATATTGACATTCGATAAACCAGCACGGCTGTGGTCCCAAACGTGCCGGATTAAAGAGCGCCTACTGAACTTTGTAGATCCCTTGAAAGCATAGCTCGAGCTTTTGCTAATAATATGGACCTTACATTTCCATTTTCTCCGTCCATTTGCCCGTTTCAAAAATTGTATCTCATGAACCACAAGGCATTCAAACGAGGTTAAGATGTCTTGGTTACACTATCTCAAACCAATCAGAACCGCCGTGATCGGTGAAGTGAGCTGAGAGCATTATGGAAAGGCCTACAAATTTTGCTTCATACGAATTGCGCAATTGACAGTAGCTGCATTACTTTGTTATCAAGAGACCCTTGGAGCCTTACTTACAAGAAAAATGTTTATTTTTTTTGTGAATAATTTATTGGCATACAGTTATTTGATTTGATTTATTATATAATCCCTTAGAAGACTTACCCCCAATTTTACAGTCGACCGCTAAGCTTGTAGCAAGCGTTAAGTTGAAGTCAAGTCATATTTTGCGTACGTTAAATATGATTGGCTTCAACTTAGCACAGGCCAGAAGCTTAGCGGTCGATTACAAAACCGGGAATAAGTGCTATTTAGAAGTGACATAGTAAGAATCGGCATGGTGAACCGAGGGTGGTTTGTCATTGCCTTCTGTTAAAAAATTGGAAACATTGTCTGATATAATTATCTAGTAATGTTTAAGATAAATTGAAGTATTTACAGTAATCCTACTGTGCCTGAAAGGTGTTGGTCAAAAACACCGACAGATTTCTTTTGTGTGGTTGGAAGTTCTCATTTTCCCGTTCCAGCGTGACTTTCGTACATGCGCAGAAAGATAAAGCTGTTTCTTATCGTAATTAAACATGCAGTTCTGATGGAGTGTTTATTACCACCATTTTAATCACGTATTTTAACAGAAATAGGAAACATTCTCAGTGAATGGGGCATGCGTTCTTAACTTTCCAAATAGATAATGTTTTTAGAACATGACGTAAGCCGTGAGAGTAACTTTGTTTATATTTTCGGGCTTCGAGCAACGTATTTCTGACTTTGTATACTGTTTTGATGTAGTGAATTCTTCAGTGGCAATTTAGACCAGTGCTGATGGACGTAACTGTGTGGTCTGATGCATTAGGCCAGCGACTCCAACGTTGTGGGTTCGAATCCCACCCTGGACATGCACGTTTGTGTGTGTTTTTAACTTAGTTCTAAGGGTATTCGTCGAAACAGAGGAAATAAAGGAGTCAGTTCAAATCAGTAAAATATTTTTTATTAAAGTCAGTAAGACGCTGAATTTCTAATTGATCAATTCGTGTTCAAATCTGGCTCAAGTTTTTCTTAATTTTTCTTTTGTTACATACAATATTCCTGAAAACTAAATGGTGGCTATTTTTTATTTGCCAAATTACTGGAAAGGCCCAGGCATCTGTGGATGCCTAGCTTTTTAGAGGAATAATTCGTATTTTTTAAACAACGTAGCCTCCATTTTAAAAAAATACGAATGAAGAAGTACTCTAATATTCCAGGACTGTTAATGTTTTGATCACAATTTAATATTTAACAGCAGTATTAATAGTATTTAGTAGCAGTACTTGAAATTTTAGAACTTTGTACGTCATATCAATTAAAATGCCTGTCAATGTTAAGACTTTCATCTAATTACATCTATTGTAAATTTTTCTTCAAAAATCTAATATTGTAAGTTATCCACCTAAAGCCTACCATCATGAACGGATTTATGGGGTGTATTTCATGGGGGGCTCATGCCCCTAGATAGTGTGTGTTCTCCGTAATGAAAATTGGGATAATACAATAGGCACTTCGTACACGATACCTGTGGCTCAATTCATGTGAAATCGTCCAGCATGGCTGCTTGACCCTTTCTAAATAAATAAACATTTATTAGTAATGGACAAAACTGGTTTATTTAAACACCGGAAACCGGTTGTTTAAAATAGCATAACCAGAAAAAACGAAAATTCAATTTTTCTGTTCAAAAAACCGGTTTTCGGTTTTTCTCCAAACACCGGTTTTCGATTTCTTTCTTCAAACATCGGTTTTCGATTTTTTTTTGTTCAAACACCGGTTTTCGGTTTTGCCCTAAACATCGGTGTTCGTTTTTTCTTTAAAAATCGGTTTTAGGTTTTTACTCAAAACTCAATTTCCGCTTTTTTTTTTTTTGTTCAAAACTCTGTTTTAGGGTTTTCTTTCTTTTCCTCTGGCCTCTTGACTCACCTCCCATGGCCTAGTAGTTCGGTTCTGGTTTTCACGTCGGCACTGATATGTACGGAGGTTAAAGTTCTACTAAGTGAGGTATTACGGAGCTTCCAAATAGTGATTTCGCAATGCCCCTAATGTATGGTGTCATCTCTCTAAATTCATAAGCATACACTCCCAACTTCCTTTTTTTTTTTCATTTAAGAAACGTAGAAACTATGAAAAATTCTACTCACTCCGTTTTGATTTTAAAAATTCCCAACTGAAAATTCTGGTGAGTTCCCTTATTAAGCTGCCCCGAGAGCCTGTTTAGTACTTATTTTTTAGGTTCCTTGTTAGCAAAGCTACAGCTAAAAGGGATTTTCTATTCCCGCTGGTGGTGTCTGTCCGTCCGTCTCCAGAAATTAAATCTCAGGAACAATAATGGGTAGTGCATTTGATGTCGTTAGAATGGTCTTAACTAAAATAACTCAGACTCTCTGGAACCATCCTGCCAACCCATTTTCTAAAAAAAGACTCGTTCAAATTGCTTCCATTCAGTTAGGCCTAGCTGCGTCAAACTTGGCATGCATATTATTCGACACAATATAAAAATACTGAGAGGGTCTGCATTGCCAAGCAACCCACTTACAAGTGTTGCCAGCCTATTTTCTATAAAATTATTTTCTTTATATTGCTTCCGTAGTTTGCTGTTGCCGCCCATTAAATTCATTTTATCTTCCCTAGTGTTAGTCATAGCAGCACCAAACTTGACATAAACATCGTTTGACTCAATAGCAATATACCACAGAAGTTCCCGATACCCAAGAACCGCGTTGTCAGTGTTGTCAGCGCATGCCCGTAATACATCTCATGAACAATGAGGTGTCATTCGAAAAATGTAGGTCTACGTATACCAGTGGTTTTCAACCGCTGGTCCTTGGATCAGTACCAGTACTCAGCCAATGAATACATTTAATTATATAACACTTTGTTTTTTACTTTTTTTATTTTCACAGTTGAAAATTGACATATGTTCAAAACTAACTAACTTTTCGTGCATAATCTCATAAATTAGAGGAAAAATCTTCATAAAACATGTGAAACATACAACATATTTCTATATCTGCCTTATTTGAATTGATTTTTTTTTAATTTTTAAGGTCTTTAGGCAACTTTGGCTCAGACCGGATGGATGATGAAAGTATGAGGCATGAACAAAGTAGGAGGAAACGGAAGAACATCGAGAAAACCTGCGTACACAGTGTTTATCCACCACAAGGCTCACACAGCACGATCAGGGTTTGAACCGACGACCCCACGCGCCAGGTGAGCACTCTAAACATTGATCCACCGCAGCCCCAGCAATTTTATGTTCTTGAAATGACGAAAGTACTTTCAAGTATAAAGAAAAAACAAGTTTCATACATAAAATACTCGTAAAATATGAGTCCTCCCGACAAATATTGTAAAGCATGGGATTATTTTCTGTTAGTAATGTAAACATTTAGTACTTGTAATCCTAGCATTATCTTAAACAGGAGAGGTTTATCATTCTAAATTTTCATTGAGGGCAAAATACGACTTTGACTGCACCTCACCTGCGTTTTAACCTAAATCCAAAATATTCATTTCTATTTTGAAGTGGCGGCCTCTTTTCCTGTCTGGTGGTCGTTCAACAGAAGACTTTAAAAGAATCATAGCTTGTTTTCAGCAAACAAGTGAGGGAAATGAATCTCACTCTTACCAAGTATTTTATCATGAATGTATTTCCGGAAGAAAAGAGAAAAGTGTGAATTTCTGCTTTTAATTATGTAGGAATTTCCCTGCGTAATTGAAGAAATTATTTATTTAAAGACTCAAAATTATGATGTGAAGCTCACAGTGAGGGCTCAGTGATAATGGTCTTGCTTTGTTCTTCGGAAGTTTGGATTTCAAAGCTCTGTATTCATCCTGACTAAGAATTACCTTAGTTAACGTTCCAAAGAGAATTTCATAGATGGAACACATGAGATTGACTTGATCTGTAACAGTCGGTGCAGCAGCTTCAAACAAAAACACTGAAAGAAAATGAGAGATTTACATGTTATTTAAGGTTTTTAGGCAACTTTGGCCCAGGATAGAAAAATTAGAGAGAAACACTGAAACATATATGAAAAATCATCAATGGTTGCATCGTAAGACTATTTCTTGGCACATAATGGAAAGAAAATTAGACATTTTAGCTATTGTAGTACAGACGTCTGATAGTCGAGCCACCAATGTTCTAATTCCAGTCAATGCGAAAGATTTTATTTGCATTAGTGCTTTGAAATGGTTGTACAGTCTCAATTCATATTTTTTTCTGCAATTAAATTGATTTTTTTCGATTCTTCTGTCTGGTGTTTTATTACTCGAGAGCGCGACATCATTATGCTACAAATGCTATATAAATTAGGACCAAATCATTCTATATAACTACAGAAAACCTATAAATCTACCACTAAAATTCTGTCAGAATTTTACTCTACGAAGAAAAACTCAAACTTAAGATGTACCTCGTGAATCACAAATAGTCTCCGACAGTAGCAAAGACCTTTCTCCAACATGAACGTGAATTCATCTAATCCTTGTTTCATCTCGTCGAAGGTTTAGAAAAATCCGTCTCTGCACATGATTGTCTAACGAATGCAATAAATGTTAATCAAACGGTGCAATATCTGGGGACTATTAAGGATTCATTAGTTTTTCTTAACATGTTGGATAATTTTGTCATGGGTGACCTCAGCTATATGTGGCGTCGCGTTGTCCTGTAACAGAATAATATATCTGTGGTTCACAAGCGCTGGCTCTACGTTTTTTTCAGTTTTCACGCATATGACGAACATGTTCCAATGTATGTGAGTGCAGAGTGACATTGATTCGTTGGCCAGGTTTCAGCAATTCACGATGTACGTACGACACCTCGACCATTTCATCTAAAACCTAGACGTGACAAAGATAAGGGGCTTCCCCGTATCGGAACGGGCGTAAGCCATAGTGCTGTTACCGCCCATAAAATTTATTTTATCTTATCCATCCAAAAGAAAGCACAATTTTAAGTTGATTTGGTGGAGATTTTGACAGAACATCGAAAAGAACCTGCTCCTCATCGGAGGTGAACACTTCGTATGGAAACGGCCCCTTGCCATAATAAAGCAGCAAAAACGCAAAGGGATTTGTACACCTTGCTTTCTGAACTGCAGTCAATTCATAGGGAATCCATCGTCCCACTGTATACAGTTTCTTAAGCTGGTATAGGTGTTGTGGAATGATTTCCGCACTTCAATTGATCCTTTCTTTTAATATACTTGACAATTATCTGTACCAGCAGCTCCCTTGAGTGCCTCGTTGTCTATAGCTTATAGACATCCTGTACATGGTGTGTTCTAGAGATACATATCGTCATCCTTAAATCTGTTAAACGAACGCTATTCGGTGTGCACATCTACCACATCCAAATACCTTGCATATTTTCTTTTCGCTACACTAATCTTTCGTTGGTAGTTTAAACTTGTAGAGTATACATGACCGTATATTTTATTTGTGTTTCCCATGTTTGGCCTGCCCTCACTGTTATTCCAATGTTGTCAGGTGGAGGGAATTTCCCAGGAAAACGGGATAATATAGGCGACATGAATGTCAAAAGGAAACAAAAAAAAAAACAAAAAAAAAACAGGAAGTTTTGTTGAATATTTTTGAAAGTTTTTGCTTTAATTTTCGTTGATTTCGAAAGTAAACTTAGCAGGCGAGAAATGTGTGCAACAATCGGAAAATATTTCACTATTTTTGAGGGAAATATTGCGATAGGACCAAGTTTGTACAAAATGTGAACATTATTTACAACCATGTCCTTCTCTACAATAAGGCACCACAAACACACACATGGATGATAGGAAAACAACATGCATTTAATTCATGGTAAAATGTTGAATATATGACCGTTTCACACCAGTAATGGAAATAAAACTCACTAGCAGATATTCGAATCCGATTGCCTGGTTATTAAGCACATGCGATGCTATTACACTGATCTTTCTATTCCATTTCCCTCCATATTATAGTAGAATGGAGATCTCTGCAATGCAACCATTGACTGTATTCGTATAGGTTCCAGTATCTACCATTAAGATGTATTATACTGTCACATTCAAAAATTCTAACCCCTTCAATCAGATTAAAGAAACATTTCTCTAAAAGGAAGAGTACAAATCAGGACGAGTGGAATACTAAACAAACAGTCACAAGATCTGAACAGATATGAGATACCGTGTGTGAACTTTAAATAGATTTGCCTTAGTAATACTTGTATGGGAATAAACTTTAGTTGTGAAAGCTAAGACATCATTTAAACAGAAAGGTATATATACTATTACAGAAGTAAGTTGAGAAAGGAATTGAAAGAAAATCCTTACAGTCATTCTTTAACTCTAGTAATGGGTTTGAATAAGAACACTTTCATTTCTTTAGCAAAAATGACAACCTGAAATAGAACTCCTATATGATGTAATGTAGTGTTTTTCAACCTTTTATACTCACAGACCAGCAAATTATAGGAAAAATCTTTCATGAATCGGGAAGATGCCACTAAATTTATTTGGCATTCAAACGATGTCAGTACATTTTCAGATTCTACTTGTTTAGAAAGGAAATGTAAACTTTAATCTCAATTTTGGACTGTTGCAATTTAATAAATGAGACTTAAATAATTGAATATATATTAATTGGCCTAGGATCGGTACAGCAGTTGCAGGAGCGGCGGTTGAAACATCACTGATATAATCCATAATCTTTATCCTGTGTTGAGTTATATGTTTATATTTTAAGGATAAAATTACACAAGTACCGTTAGAAAGTTTCTTAAAGAGACCAGTGCTTCTTTTCATATTATAAAAGCAACAGGATATATAACGTGAAGCAGAGAGATTTTAGAAGGTGGCTCCGATAGTAGAGAAGAAGGTCGAAATACGGACCACCACTTTTAGTTTTCGAATATCTCCAAAATATTCCAAGGAATGTACTAAACAACAACGAAAAGATGTAAAATTTTGGTAAACTTTATATTTATATGAGCCAGTCTAGTAACTTTGAACTTCGGCCCGTCACGAAGTTCGCCCTTTAGCCATTAAAATCCACACACATTCCTCTGCCGGGTCTCGAACTCTGGACCTTCTCGAACTCTGGGCTACCCGACCGGCAACTGCAAATATGCCTGAGATATATTTACTTTATAATGTAGTTGAAAATTTAGATTGGTTATGATATTAAAATCATATTTTACAGGTATGTCATAATCTTGACTTTTGAAACACTGGTCTAAATATGGACTACCCTTTAAAGTTATCTTAAATAGTTAAGAAGAAATTTTAACAGGTCGAAATAATGTTCAAGAGTGATATAGTGATGATAAATGTATATTTACATAAGTCAGAGATAGTCCTCCTTTTCTGCACCAGCGCATTCTTCATGTGCTCACCTCGAACACATGATACACATAACCCACTGGTCTCTAGATCAGAAAACATCATCCTGGATTTTTCTGAACCTGATTCTTGTCTTGTGAATTCTAAAGTTCCCTGTTTTCTTTTACGTTCAGGTATATTCCATTTTAATTGTTCTGTTCTATGCTCAACTTAACTATAAGATAATGTTTTCTTGCATTTACTAGATTCCTGCTTTCCCAAGTAAGCCATAATAGGTTATCCGTTATAACAGTAGCACTTCCGCGATTTCTAAATCAAAAGCTGACTTTTTTTCTTTATGAAAGGAAGTGCTGAAATATGAAAAGGACTTACTAGGTTTGAAACTCCAGGTACTGTGCTCTAAAAGAAGGAAACTCTTAAGATGAAGATGTAGGTATGCAAGGTAGCCCCTATTTAGAGCATTCATAGGGGTTGCTTCGTTACACAACAGAAGTCAATACGTAATATTATTTATTCTTTTTATATACTGACTACGAATGCTGTCTCTGAGGATTACAATACCTTATAAAACATTTCACACTTGGATTTATTGTGTTTAAAAAGCCGAAATAGAAATGCCCGATAAAACTTTCTCATTGTTGAAAACAGGCGCAACATACAAATAAATCAATCACATCCAACTCTTTGCCACTGAACTGAATTCCGCCACCAACTTCGTCCTTGGGGAACTGTTTCACACCTTTGTCACCAGTTAGCAGCATATAGAAGTCTAAAAAGATACAGAAGTCTGCACTAGCCCGTATTTGGACCATAGCCCATATTTGGACCATCTCCTCTACATTTTAATGTCATTCAAATGAACCAACCCATAATTTGAACAGCTTAGTTAATAGAAGGAAAATTTGGAAATTTGTCGAGTGGCGTCCGGCATTCGAATTTCCAAGTTAAAATAAAATAATCAAAATATCAGGTAATTCATTTGATACACATTAATTAGTATCAACTGAGCTGTTTTCCAAAATTTTATTGTTGCACGGCCTTTGTCCTTAATGTTTTAAAATATGAAAAACACACGTAGTAGATCTCTTACACATGTTGAATTTATGTATTAAATCTTGAGATAAGATAGCGAACAGGGTCCCTTTGACAGTACTGTGCAAACGGGGCAAGAGACAAGAGAAATAAGTTCCCCCACGCAACTACTCCCTTCCTCCCCCCTCTCCCTCTCTCCGATATTTTATAAAACGGTAAACGACTAGTATGCAGAACCTCTAAATAATCAGTTACCATCAATTAGTTGTCATTATTGCATTAACGTAAAACTGATAGTGAACATACATTTGTGTTTGCGGGAATTTCAATAATTCGCCATGCTTATACTCTGTGTGCATACATAGCTAATAAGAGTTACGGTATCCAACCGCATAAAGATACTCCCATTTGTAGCTACACAGCAATGTTTTATGCATAACTTTGGTGTTCCGCGGTTGATTGACAGGATGTAAGATACGCCGCTTTAGAAGGATTTTGGAAAACACAGGTATCTTGATCGTACATGAAGAACCACGACATGTCGGAGATCAAACAACTCGAATTAGTTCCAAATTCCAAACTGACATTGATTGCTCATGGCGTCATGAATAACAGGGTATCTGGACTCATAAACAATGCTTGGCTATTTGCTGATGGTTGTTATGGGAGAGGCAGGCAGCAGGAAGAACAATAGGCTGTACATTTTGGCGTGATATAATCCGATCAGTTCATTTGTCATCGATGTCTGTTGGAATTAGTAATTTGCAGTCAAATAATTAGATATGCGGGATAATTCGAAACGAGTAATGTGCAAAATTATCACAATCTAAATGTAACTACTATGCTAGTTTCAAAAGTCATTGGTTTAGCGTTCTGAAAATGTAAAAATAAAAGAAGTTACCTAAATTTTAGTTTGATAGAAGCTGAAACAAAGGATGTTTTATTTTATAACCATCGCCGTCGTATAGAATCATGAAGGTACGTCAGCACAGCAATGGAGTGAGCTACTTGTTTCGTATTTAACGTAATGTATGGTATTTGCATCGCGCGTAATGAAAGACAAAACGTGACCTTGAAACCTATTTCCTTACAATATTAAAAATACAGCAAAAAATAAACAATTATTTATATGTACAAACAAAAAAGATAAAATTATTTGAATAATGAAGTTTACAAATTCATAAATTTATCGGGAATTGAACCGGTTTTACAGCCTTCTTTCTGATGCTGTACAGGTTACGCCAAGCGGCGAACTCGCAACCAACGCTTTGTTTTCCTTCATAACCACTAAAGGAGAAGTTGAGCAGTTCTTCAGAAGACAGTTGAGCAGAACGCTAGCAGATTGCACCACTCTGCATCCGGGATTCTTTATGACGGGGATTGACTCCTTATTTTTTAAAGCCATACGTGCACTAATATGGCGGATAGGATATTGCAGTTATTACTTACAGCAAATACGTACATAAAATGTAAAGTTTTAAATTATTATAATAAAAACGTAGTATTTGAAAGTAGTTCAGCTTCTTTCGTTCCCCTCTTAACTCACAGAACTTTGCAATTTTTTCGTTTCCTCTAGCAAGGACAAATTTTAATACTCGGTTCTTCAAATCTGAACTATTGTCGCCATTACTTCAACGATAATTTCACCCAAGAATCCTCTTTGGTTCAGATTACTTATCATTTAGATAGTGCTGCTCCACGCCAGTAACGATACAGTTATAAAAGTGTAGATGACTTGGTTTGGAGGAATATTATGTTAATACATCACAGATGCGCAGACAGTAACATTATTTTTTTCTCTGCACCTAAGAAATAGGGATCGCATGTACTGAGTTTTCATGTCTTTGCATTACCTTAACACAGCGTTTTTCAACATTTTTCATCCTGCGACCCCCTTTTACCATGTCTTGTAGCCGGTGACTTACACAAATATGACATTGTTTTAAAACATGACAATTAATTTGTTGTATTTGATAATAAATATTCTAATTATATTATTAAAAAAACTTCAAATTTCATTATCTCTAGTAATTATAAAAACGGCAAGCAAAATAAAATATCTTCGTTGAAATTTTTTTTGTTATAACCTACAAAACCTTAGTTAAATTAATGTTTCATCTTCCCTCGCGACCCCCTTGTACAGTGCCCACGACCCCTCTGGGGATTGCTATCCCCTCGTTGAGAAACTCTGCCTTAACAGAATTGAAGAACATGGATGCCTAACATCGTTCAATTTGAGATTTGTTTTATGAACTTGCTACATAGGATTAAGGCCTGTAATCGGTCCTAAACAAAAGAGGAGCCGGGCTCATCAGTCAAATGTGAACTCCTGTTGTTGAAATTACCAACTACTCTATTGCTATATATCGGCTTAAATTCATTGGAAGCAATATAATATATTTAAAAAAAATAGTTTCATAACTATTACGAAATATCATACCATTGAACTGTAAATTAAGACATCGGATTGATAGATGTTTCGAAAATTAAGATAAATTTATATTTATTACATAGTAAACCAAGCAAAGTTTCGAACACACATAATAGCTTATGTTTTGAAATTACAGCTTTCTTCTCTGTACTCGAAGGCAATAGTATAATGTATACATTGAATAAAGTAAGCATATTGACTTCTCATCTATTCGATAGTTCTTGAAAACGCGAGGATGCATTTCCACGCATCCGTATACTCTGTCATCTGTTTTTAAGTATAGTACGTATCTAGGGAATTGTTGATTCGATACAATGAAAAAAAAAAAAACTACTAATGATAACACATTTAAAAACACCGCTCTCAAAACAAGCATATAACGCAACTGTCACAGTGTAGCCAAATTTACATTTGAA
Organism: Lepisma saccharinum; assembly: GCA_022664845.1. Taxonomy (NCBI): domain Eukaryota; kingdom Metazoa; phylum Arthropoda; class Insecta; order Zygentoma; family Lepismatidae; genus Lepisma; species Lepisma saccharinum. The sequence goes on from JAGDQP010017029.1 coordinate 32,898, forward strand.
ATAACTTAAACAAAACACTAATTAAACCTCTAGCACCAACCGACTTCCATGCTGTACTTTTGGCAATAGAATCTTCACTAACAACGCCGTCTTTACGCTGCCTTTGTAAAATTGAATAACAGATGTCAGTGATGTTCATTTCCTTTGAAACTTGAAATAAATATTCCAGATATTAAGCCGAGACGAAAAAATAACAATTCCTTATAATAAATAATGTAATAATATATAAGGTGCAAGGATAATGATGAAGTTCTGCACGAAAACTCTCCACCAAATTGTCTATTAAAAGCGTACGTTATCTAATACGCCATAAAAAATTTGAACGAAGTTTGATACATCTACAGAGAAGTGCAAGAAGTAGTATTTTTTACTCTTATGTGTTTCGTTATCAATTGTTCAATTAAATTACGGTAACTTTTATGTTTTATGTCACTACAATCATGGGACAGTTAACTGAAATTGAGATTCTAAGCCTGTTATTAGCTTTATATTCACCATAGTAATTTCAATTATCATGATTTATTTTTTTACTAGCCAAAGTACCCGCCCGTTGGTGCGGAGTGAACAAAATACGTTGGCAACACTAATAGCCTTACAACTACTTCTACCACTACTAATACTACAACTACTACTGCTACCACAACTAATGATACTACGGTCACTACTACTACTACTACTACTACTACTACTATAACTAATAATTCTGCTGCTGCTGTTACTACTACTACTACCAGTACATCTAAAACAATTATTGATACCATAAATACTACTACTACTACTACTACTACTATTATTATTATTATTATTACTAGTACTACCACTGGTACTTATGCAGCTAATACTACAACTACTACTGCTACTACTAATAATTCAACTACTAATACTGCTGCAAATACTACTACAATGCTTTAAAGGGTTCAGTTCGTTTCGTCGACAATAATTTTGTCGAAAGATAACTTTGTCGACACCACTTCGTCGACAACTCACTTCGTCGACAAGCCTCTTTGTCGACAATTCACTTCGTCGACAAGCCACTTTGTAGATAGTTCACTTCGTCGACAAGCCACTTTGTTGACAGCTCACTTCGTCGACAAGCCACTTTGTCGACAACTCACTTCGTCGACAGGCCACTTTGTTGTCAGGTCAGTTTGTCGACAGCCCATTTCGTCGACAAGCCACTTTGCCGACAGGTACGTTTTATCGACAGCTCACTGCATTGATAATTACAGTTCGTCGACAGTTTATTTAATCTATAGTCTTACTTCGCTGATGATAATTTTATGGGCACTATTTTCAGTCAAGGTTACAGTCTAGTTTCACCCATAGGACAATTAAGCGTTATGTTTCAATTTATGAGTAAAGGAATTTTTAGCTTCTTTAATAAAAGAAAATATTAAAGAATTTCCTTGGTCTTCCGCCCGCAGGCAATAGCGTACGAGGAGCATGTGTCCTGACATGGATTTTTTAAAAATGATACTAAACATTCGTATATTTTTTTGTAATAGAAATGAGATGTAGGTTAATTTTATTCTATGCACTCCTTTATTATGTTAGTGAAGTTTTTACTCCACGTAATTTTTCTCATGATCTCGTTGTACTACGGGCTTCTGACTTGCAGTAATAATCACTTTTATAATAATACAGTGCTATCTATTATAACATCAGTATTGTCATTATTTATATAGTATATCCCAGATCGTCAGTATCAGGATTTCCGACAGGATTTTCAGTTTAAGGGGGTGTAAAGTCAAGATTGGGAGTATGTAAGTGGAGTTTTGCGAGGTGTCTATTGATTTTTCATCGCAAAAATATTAAAATTGGGGTTGCCCTCGAGAATTTGGGGGGTGACACCCCCACAGGGGGCGGAGCGTCTACCGGAATTACTGGTCAATATTTCTTGCTCTTCATGATATCTAAACCCAATGATTCAAAAAAATTAATGAAAATAAACCTACGGTAATTTAAAATATTTTGAAAAGTATTTATTTCGATCTGATTAGCATAATTGTGGTTAACGTCATGCTTCAAACTGTCACATATTTGTACGTTGGTCGATTATAACAATACCTTCAAATCAATAACAATATGAAATTTCTTATTTTCAACACGTTAATTTAGTTCATTTAAATATTTCGTTTAAGGGTTGAACAACATTCTTTGGACTAAGTTTGTTACGTCTGTGGGAAGAGCTTCCTGCCTGATGACCTTTCCACTGGCAGCGATGATACTATTGGTTCAGATACTATTCCGACGTTTGTGTTGTATAACAGAGGAAATATCTAAAAGAAACTGCTCTTCTCCCTTCTGTTTGCAATAGAATGTCTATCTTTCCCCCTTCATGTAGTGAGTAAGGATTTCCTGCAGAATTTTGATGAATATGTACTTGTTAGTAGGAGTCTCCCCTGTTCCTCTAGGTGTCGAAGGAAATCCTTTCCGGTAGTGTGAATCTTATTTAGAGGCAAGCCTAAATTGTTCACCCTGCTCCTCTTAGTGAACAAGTATATTTTCAGGAATATGCAGTCTTATCCTCCCTACTCGTTTTGGTAAGAGGAGTATAAGGCGATGTCAGTAGTCTTGTCCTCCAAATCTTAACACAGGGAAGATTTAAAAAATATATGAATCTGAACTATGTTTCGCAAAACACAAAATCTGATTTGTTGTCTCCACTAGTTTTTGTGAACAAGGATTTCCCAGAAAAGGAGTTTGATGATGAAGTGGTAGGTCGAGAGCCTTGTCCTCTCTATCCTAGAGCAAGCATACCGATACTGTCGTTCCGGTGAGCAAATACTGCTCTAAAATGTTTGATGCACATATAGTCTCCCGTGGTTGTCTCGCGGTCTAAGGCGTTAGGACAGAGTTTACCAGGTAGTTGATGCGAATACCAATTGGGACAAGGAGATTTCTGGATGTTAAGAACTTAATAGATTATAGGCTCAAGTCAGGCAGAAGTCATTAGTTTGTTTCTGATGAATCTACTAAAGAAACTGGTACGAATTTAAAAATACTCTCACTTATATCACTGAAACATTCAGGATTATAGCTTTATAGTTTTAAAGCCATCCTCTGTGCGATGCACAGGTTCCATGAACGGCACATGGGAGATATGGAGGCAGCAATGAACATATTCTCGACATATGACACGAAGCCATGTGGGGTGATCATTCCCACGCTCGACTGCCTTCATCTCACAAGGAAATCTAAGGACACTGTGATACTCAATTTGATAGAAGATTGAGTGTACCTCAGAGCGTCAGACATGGAAGCACTGAAGAAAAGTTTCCAGAGTCCTGGCCGGGATTTGTGCCGGGGGTGTAATTTCAAGCAATCTTGGAGGGGCAAGACAGAGCAATACTTTTCTGTGTATTTGCACTCAAGATCTAATCATATATTTAAAACCTAATATTACAAACCGACCCCTTCTTTGATTGATATATTTGAACATTAAAGACAGTCTAGAGCCGAAGTGGATCAGTGGTAAAGCGCTCACCTCTGTGCGTGGGGTTCTCAGTTCAATCCCGCTCGTGCCACGTGGTGGATAAACACCGTGTGCGTAGGTTTTGTCCTGGTACTCCCGTTTCCTCCCACTTTCTTCATTTCACCAATTCTCTCATCATCCATCCGGTCTGGGCTTTAAAATTAAATTCAAATTCAAAATTAAGGACAATTTACACATATTCACTCTTCCGTTACTGCGTTGACTCTAAATATATTTATACCGTTCATTTCCTTCTGTTGTGCAACGCTTCCCTGGCCTAAACATCAAGTCACTCAGAACTCACGTCGCTTAGAAGTAGCTGCATGTCGAGTACCATCCGATTCCAATTCATCCATCAACCCTTTAGTGGGTTTCCTGCTTTTGAACTTATTTTGGAGTGCGTCATTCTCATGATCATAAATCATTACATGTATATATTCTACAATGTGGGACGAGCTTTTGCTGGCCACTGAAGTTGAAAGAGTACTGAACAGTACTTGATCACCGAGGTTCAGTATCTTTTGTTCTTCGCTTTTCTGCGCTGCAATGTTTTTCTTCGTATGCTTAATTGTTGTTTTCCTGCATTGCCTATGAGAATTGTGCTCGGCCTTGGAGAATGCAGAATGTGATGTAAGATTATATTTCTGAGGTGGTTTTTTTAGACATGCTTATATACTGGGATTGAACCCAGGACGTCCCGAAAGCTACGATAACGGTCTTCTACTGAGCTACGGCGGCTCGGTAACCTCTATGTTTCATTCGTTATTTTAATATCGTGGTCCAGTTTTGCACGGTCCTAATATAATGTGGGCTGCTGAATGTGCATGAAGATACTTTCGTAAACTATTCCATCCCTGTTAGTCTGTTTTATGCAATAACTTGGCGTTTGTAATGATAAATTTCGTAGCTTTTAAATGCTGTGAAAAACCAGAAACATATGTTTCGTTTTTGGAATTGCGCTGGTGTTTTCAATATCTCATCCTGAGATATCTTTTAATGTCAGTTGTCTTTGGTCGTTTTTCATCTTGATCGTACTACTCGTGTTTTAACTTTAAACTGGTCCACATGAGTTCCCGAATGAGACCAGCGTATTCTACCCACAAAAAAAACTTTGGTTAAGTTCTTAAATTCTCTCTACTGCTCTGTGAGTACAAAGAATTTTCTTCGTGCTTTAACTATTGTGTTACAGCAACAACCTTTCAATATTTTACCATCTTCTCACCTTCCTGATGAAGAAAACGTTTGATCGCGAAAATATTTGCATTATTCATTTGGATTGCCTCGGCTCTGTGAGATAAGATAAAATTAATTGTATGGGCGGTAACAGCACTATGGCTTACGCCCGTCCCGATACGGGGGAAGCCCTCCAGCTCTGTGAGAACTGCCTGGAATAATTCAGTAAAGAATATGATGATGTTCTCACAAAGTGAAAATATACTTGATCACAAACCTATTGTTTTCGGACAATAGTAGTATCTACCTAGTGAAAAAGTTTATGGAGAAGGTTCGATTTGAAATTCTGATTTATTTTGTTATTATTCAGACGGAGAAGTTACTGTGGATGAGTACAAGTTTGTAGCATCATTCATCGAGTTATGGATTTGATTGAGTTCGAACAGAGAACCCACAAAATACGAAATAGACTAAGGAACTTGACTTATCTGTACAGAAGAGTTATCCAGGCGGAAATAAAACACAAAAATAAATCAATATACGAGGCTAATCATTAAGTATCCGCACTTTTGCTCTAATATTTTTCAGGTTAACTACACTACTTTGTGATTGCATGTGGATAGTTGGGGCCTTTGTCGTCACTGTATTGACTGTTTGACCTTCTTCACACAGTTTGTAAGGAAGAACAAGTAGTCCGAAGGTGTATGGTCCATTGAAAGACCTTATGACGTCATCGATTTGCCCCAAGCAAATACACAAGCAGCGATGCGTTCATGGCTGAGGAATCAACCAAAAAACATGTTGGAGAAGGTGTATACAACCTTATAGAACGTTGGAACAAGTGTATTAAAATGCAACCAGACTATTTGGAGAAGTAATGTAATCACATTGTTCTAATGAATTATAAAAATTGTATGTGTACACTTATAGACGTTCTCTCGTGTAAGCAGCAATCTTTTTCTTTTAATGGCATATTCACAAAAAGCGATAAGCTAATACAGGATGCAGTCAAGACAATCGGCTTAAACCTTTACTCTGAACAGCTCGTTAGAAAAAACACAAACAAACTACAAAACAATACGATACTTCGCAAAGTTCCTAGGCATTAACGGTGTAGATCACCTCTGCCATCTTGGTATCCACTTTCCATTGATTTACATAGGAATTATTTCATTCGTCTTGTGTTTCTCAGGAGCGTAATTTTTTACTTTTGTTTTCGCCTAGCGTTTCGTCATGTTTTCTTTGACTCATGCTGTTTTATAGAAATGCAATATTTCACACACAAACAGTATAATTTTACTTTGAAATATTGTGATTTATATAGTAAACTATTAATCTGACGAAACTTTACAAACCAAAACTCTACAAGAGTCAAAATAACCACAAAGGCAAATTTCGTGAAAGCGGAACTTGAATATTCTACTTCTGAGAGGTATAAAATGAGTAAAACTATTCCCACGTACATCAATGGAAAGGTCACACCAAAATGGCGAGAGTGATCTACACCGTTAAGATAACGTTCTATGTGTCAAGGCCTGTAGAATGTAAATATATAGAGAAAACATTAGCGGAAGTCTAGAACCCAGTTCTTACTCTTCTTGATTCTTCTCCGAAGGCTGTAAGGAGTTTTAGGATCAACTTCCGGCTTCTTCCTACTCCCCGGAGTTCTGGATTTCGGCGTCCTTTGATCATCTTTTGGTGTTTTCGAGACAGGAGTCTGGTCACTTCCTTCTTTCTCTCCTTTACGTGCTGATTCAGCGGCTTTCTTCACCATTTGTCCTTTCCGTTTAGGAGTTGAGAAGCAATGAATTTGAGTGCCTGAGATGATGCCATCCTCAGCAAGGGCTGGAAAAT
>JAGDQP010017030.1:8118-39397 GCA_022664845.1 Lepisma saccharinum
CACAAATGAACGAGGGAGATCCTATGTAGATATATAAGAAAAAAAGGTTGATGCATTAGATAAAAAAAAAACACCTTATGATCAGGCATTAATTGATTATGTATTCCAAGAAGGCTATACACACATAACTTTTCCACGTAATATCCAAAACAATTGTGACATTTATAAGACTTGTTGATGCTGTTTTGGTAGAATTCATGTCCCTGCGTGCCAGCTGATAGTGTTCCAGAGAAGTGAACTTTCAACAACGAAAAAGTCACTGAGGGCCAAGTCCGAGCTCCATACTTCCCACCCGAAATGTTGCAACAAGTATTGAGTCTGTCGGGTCATGTGAACTCTGGCATTGCAATGATTAGAGATCCACACTCAATATAGAGAACTAAAGGCTTGGCGCCATATCCGGTTGGTTGCCATAGCAGCGGCGGGGGTCAAGTCTAAACAACAGTGAACAGTCAAGTAAGTTAGATGGTAGGAACGTAGACAGTAACTTGTGGAAGTAATGGCTGACTTCTTTTTTATTTTTCTGGTTTTCATCCTTTTAAAGCGACATGTCTCTCTCTCATTGTAACGTTTGCAATCTGGTACGAAGCACATACCCATGATGAATTATTATTATCGAAGAAACTACATAAACCAACCACTGTTGTTTAGACTTGAACATGGCGGGTTACCATGACAACCAACCGGATCGGACAGAAGACTTTTGTGGTCTATTGCTGACCGTATGCGTCTGGTGGCTTCACGTAACAGCATTAACGTAGCACACTGATGGATATCCACTGCCGGAATATTCCTCGCCCACGTGATGCGTATTACACCTCACACTTCCACGTCTGAGCAATTCTGTAAGCATCTCGCCATTGCATTGGCTTCTACTCACTGACTATAAACAAGTTCTCGAAACTTGTCACGCGTATATGGCGTCATCTGTTGAACATCTGGGTAAAACAATTACATAATATCTATTTCACGTATTCAAAGAACTCTTTTTTGTGATGTATCCACGTACATAATAAACAAAAGCAGGAAGATTGTTGCAGTTTCCTTTGTTCCGATTCATTACGCTGGTAAATTCCGTGAACTGCCAAAACCAGGCAAGGAATATTTGTACCCTAATGATTCTTCAACTGAAGCTCAACGCCTTAGGCTGCTTACACAATTATCAGGCAAGCGTCCGATTTGTCTGACAGACATTTTGTCGGAAGAAAACCTGAAGCACTTCAGGTTTTCATCTGATCCGGTTGGGAAAATATGTTTTTTGCCATGTTTACTCAAGAACAATGGAAGGATTTCGCGCGAAGAAGGCGAATGGAGAGGAATTTAAGAGGGAAACAGAAAGAAAGACAAAAGGAAAGATAGTGTTGCTATCTTTCTCTCTCATTTTTTCTAAGTTGGGAAGAATCAATGTTTTTCGCTGTAATGGTGCTAGCACGTGACGGAGATAAGTATGTAAAACTTGAATACAGTTAATTAGATAAATATTGGGCCAACGTTTCATTCTCTACCGTAGCGAAAACTATGAAGGTGATTTTTTACTTATGGAAAACAATGTTAAGATTGAATTAAAAAGAAAAACGAGGGATATTTTTTCACTGTAATTTCCCCCTCAAAAAAAAAAGATAAAATTGCTTTCGCAGTTTTCGAAAGAGAATGCAACGTTGGTCCAATCTTGTTCTTAGTTATGCATAGGCCCGCTAGCTCTGGCCTAGGGGCGCAAATTTCTCAGGGGCGCATTTTATACGGAAGAAAATATAATTTGCTATTTAAAATGCGAGACGAAAACAATATTTAGTAAAATTCATTAAGCATGAACGCCTTCACCTTTGAACCGCTTGAACCCGTCGTAAATAACTGACTTGAGGTAATTTAAATATATGTTAATTTACATTAGAAATAGTAGAACAAAGATTAGGGCCTTTTTTAGGAATACCATTCATTCCTATTTTTCTCTTTGTACACACCAACAATCATTATTACACTCTATTCTTTAGTTCACAATGGCTCGTGGTGTCCTCAAATCTTCCAACATTAATTAACTCATTTCCCGATCTCATACAATGATGAAATTTTGCACAGTGACGTAAGTCCGGTGACAACATAATATTCCAATGTTACTTTCATATATTTATATAATTTGAAAGCATATTTAATTTTTTTTTTAACATTACTCATAAATATTAGCCTGCAACAATTTGTAGTTTGAGTGATTGAAGAACACTAAAAAAATAATAATAATAATTTTGTTTAAGTATGACTAAAAAGAAAAGAGTAGGGCGCACCAATTGAAGAATTTATAAAGTTACTGTATATGAGAGAGCACCCCATGATTTTATTTTTAGTCATGCATAAACGTTTGTTTTACTTTTTAGTAGGAATCGTATAAGAAAGTTTATCTTTAAAAACTTTTTTGTTTTTAAGGCCCCTCCCCAGGTGGAGGGTAGGGGAATGCCGATGGATCTACAAAGGGCACTTAGTAGAGGAATCTACAAAGGCTAGGGGAAGATAACTCCGAACAAAAATATCATGGTGAGGGGAAGCAGCATCACCATTACCACTCTGAGACCATCACCAGATCAATGACATCGGCAAGGCTCAGAGATGGACAGAGGACGACATCTTGAATATCTACCTTTCCTGCGAATTTGTAGAGCTGACAAGTCTACATAGCTAAAACATGCCAAGAAATAGTAACAGATGGTTCATGGATTCTCCTCCCAGATAGCAAGTTATTGTGCATTTGAATTGCCATTGAGTTGCAAGGATTGCCAACAATGCAGAACAACCCACACATCACCGGACGTCTATCGGATGTCCAAAATGCGTTCCGAATGTCCGAAGAGATCCGGGATATAATAGGACATACATGGGATGTCAGCAGGACATCCGTAACAAGACGTCTAAATTATATCCATCCAGGATATCCCTCGGAAATCCTCTTTATGTCCTACAAGGTCCAGTATTCTCCTTCCAGATATAAGTGTGATGATAGACTCAAAGACGCAAAGAAATAATGTTGTTAAATTGGAGAAAATATGTACTACCTTTACTGGAAGTGCTCTCTGAGCATTGTGGTAGAACTAATTATTTGGGAAAATCTGCTATTTAATTTTGTCTAAAATACTCTTATTTTATTAATAGAGAGAGAGTTGGTGTTTCGTGCGCGTGAGTTTGCTTCACATTCAGAAGGTTCCGAGTTTAAGTCAGAAACTGCATGTCCACCTTGGCTGAGATTTTCCAGTTTTCGGCAGTCCTTCCAAGTACCGTGGTGGTTCTCGATGATGGAGTCCCTCCCCTGTTATTCCTTATTAAAGGTCAATTTCCAGATGCTAATATAAAAATTCAGATAAATATGTGTGGGCAAGAGTTATTTTGGTGTTTATGAATATGAAATACTATTTTTAACTGCAGGCTTGGAAAGATATTTGGCAAGGGACCTGTAAATTTCTTGCGAAACCTGAAATCAATTTGCCTATTGGGATTTTAGGAAAGTAGTTATTAGAAACGGAATCTGATCGTCATTTGTTCAAACGTTATTGGTGAATGGGAAATGCGCTTTCATTCGTTTTTGTTTATTCCAGCCGAGGGAGTAGGTTTATATATTTTGTGTAACGTTTTTATTTTTTAAAAAAACTGAAGAATTGCAGTGGCGATATTAGTTTATAGTAAATTCTTATATACACTTTTGAGTTTCATTAACTAAATATGATGGGTCCAAGAGTGATTCGGTTAAACGAAAATTCGGTTAGGCCAGAAACATAGTGATTGACATACTGTAGTTTGGTATTGTACAACACGTTAAAAGAGCAACTTGTTTTAAAATAAACAATTTTTCAAACATAGGCCTATCACTATAATGTTAAAGTACAATACAGTACAGTACACGCTACTGAATTTACAAAGAACTTAAAAAAAACAGTGTCTTTTCTTATTTTCGGCTTTGATTATTGACCGTAAGAGTAGGCCCTAACTGTTGCGTACTCTATTATACCGGGTGAGGGAATTATCTATATAACGTTACCTGCAAGGCAGCTTTTAACTTCCATAGACGTGCAGATTGTGCAACTAAGCGTCAGTCGGAATGTTGTACTAGAGTGTGCTAGATAGTGCTAGAATGTTGAAACTTGGAATGTTTGTTCCTTTTCTCCCCCTTACCTCACAACTTAAGGCGCTACAACGACAAACGCATTTTACCGGTCTTTCTTCACTATATATGCACTCCAACATCCATATCATGAAAATCACTCTACGCATCACTTTTAATTGCTTTTCCCAATTGGAATCTTCGCAAACGACCTCTCTTACGCCGTAGTATTTAGGTATTTTGAAATTCTAGACACTTCAATGACATAAGGCTACGTTAGGCTAGAAAAGTCAGATTAGATCGTTTCTTAAACTTGTGCATTTAAAATTCTACACATTTGACTGACATAGGGTTTAGTGTGGTTACGTGTGCAAAAGTAAAATGAGGTGAGGTGCGGTTAGGTTAGTTTAGGTTAGGTTAGCTCAGGTTATGTTAGGTTAGCTTAGGTTAGGTTAGCTCAGGTTATGTTAGGTTAGCTTCGGTTAGGTTAGTTTAGGATAGGTTTAAGTAAGCTTAATTCAGGTTAGGTTCTTTAGGTTAGGTTAAGTTAGAATATTTTAGGTTAGCCTAGGTTAGTTTAGGTTAGGTTAGTTCAGGTTAGGGTAGGTTACATTATCCCTGGTACACTATACAATCCAAGTCATATTTAATAGGCGTTCATTTTTGTAAGAATTTGTCTGATTTACGAACCTGGCCTGCAACTGAACTGTCTGTCAAATATGTAAAAGTACCACATTGTGATGCGTTTGCAGTATTTCCTCTCTTGCACTGATATTCCTCTTAAGACATATATTATTAATTTTTGTTTAAGACAATGAGAGTGAGTTAGACTCCCACTTATGTTTTAAGTCCATGTATGTATGTTAAATAACGTTTAGCGTATACCGTGTATTTTATGATTTGTAACATTGTGTTGATCACAATGCATTGAATTTAAGGGGTCGTGTGTTTCAATTCGCTGTACTGTATTTATTTATCCGGTCATACTGTATTTATCGGTGATAGAAGCTATCTGAGTAAGTAATAAACAAGTAAGCGTCTTCAAAGTAGCATTGTGAATATACGTTTTTTTAATGACAGGAATGCTTCCGGCGTCCGTGAAACAATGCAATTTTGAACAAACAATGAAATCCTCTTGCAATGCAATTTTGCCAAACGTTTGCTACAAGTGTTACTGTAATACTCCATGTCCCAAAAATCTTTCCAATTGCATGCCTATTGCATTCCAACTTTGCTGCAAGTTGTTGTTGAAATTAATAACCGGAAACGTCAAGATCAATTGCCACAGAGAATTGTACAGCAGTTGCTACAAAATTGCTTAGTACTTTCTGCTAAAATCGATAGTAATTACTCTAAAAAATAGCCTCATGAGTGCAGCACTTTTACATTGCCAGCCTATGTACAAGCCGTCTTGCACTGAAGTTTTACCGCAATTTTGCTGTAAAATTAATGCATGTTGTCTCTTGCATTGTAACTTTGCTGCAATTGCTTATTAACATTTCTCATTTCGCGCATGCGCATAGCTTCAATTGGGAGCCGCATTTTTAAGTGCCAAGTTTCGTACGGCGGGACCTAGGTTTTGCAACTACCAGGTGTATGCACAAGTTTTTTTTTTTTTGTAAAAAAACACGTAATTTTCAAGGGAAATTAATTTTGTTTTATTCAAAATATTGGCCATCTGCTTCTACATGTTTCGTTATTCTTTCAGGTAATTGATGCATACCATGCCAAAAAAACTGTTTGTGTTTTGCGGCAAACCATTCTTTAAGTCCTGTTCTTAAATGATTCCAAGCTCTTTCAAGACGTTAATAACGAAAAAAAATTGTAACGTTTAGTATTTGACCCCACAATAGGATTAAAATATATATTGTCGATGGAAAAATGTGTACTAATATGTCAAAACAAATATCAATAATTCTAAAATTTTATATTTTGCTTCGTTTTACTTTTCTTTAAATATAAAATAAGCAAATCCAATGTAAGGTAAGATTTTGAGATGAAATTGTTATTAATGTCCTAAACGAACTGGTGAACGTCTAATTAGCGGACTCATAGTTTTTAGTAAAGTGCGCTCAGAATCACTCTGCTGAATGGACTGCTACGAGCATTAAGAACCGGGCGGAGCTGGCCAAAATTTATAATCTGAACCAAATATCTGTTTGCAACATTCAAGAAGTTCGCTTGAACGCCGAAAAAAATGCCTGGCGCTGTAGTAGTGTTCCTTTCTATCTAGTAGTGGGGTGGGAACAGAGGGTTGGTAAGAAGCTATGAGGACAGGTCAAAGTTTTATTGTTGCGAAACAAAAATAGACGAGGCGCTAACTATCGAGATTTTGTAGTGGAGACCTATTAAAAACCATGTCGTCGCTCCCGGGGAGATCAACAACTGTGGGGAAGGGGGAAAAGTCCCAGAAAACATCAATCACGGAATCGATCATAACTAGTTTACTAAACATGGTAAGGTAATATTGTTTAAAAAAACTGTAGGTAATAAAATTCTCTATAATATAAACTAACACACATATCATATCTTTAATACTTTCTGGGTGGTAAAAAAAGAAATATCAGAAATAAGCCAAATTTAAAAAAAATAGTAACACCTCCCCCATTTAAGTACTTATTAATATTATTATTATTATTTTTAATAATAAGGTAAAGCTAACACCAGTGTGATGTGCACGCGCCGTGAACGGAGCATGGTGGATATGGAGGTAGCACTCCACATTTTCTTGACCTACGGTACTAAGTGAGGTGGGGTGGTCAGTACCACGCTCGACAGCCTTTACCTTCGTAAGGTGCCCAGGAGTACCAAAGGTACTCAATTTCATAGGAGGCTGAGTACACATCAGAGCGCCGGACATTAGAACACTGAGAGAAAAGTCTCCAGTGTCCTGGCCGGGATTTGAACGATTCGTAGGCAGACGCGCTAACGTGTGTCCTACGGTAAAAAATAATGATTTTCCCACATTCTAGTAATTATGTCCCAAACAGTCCAGCAACTGTTATTTTAAGCGGCCGCGTGTCATGATAGTTTGCTATCCAAGCAATGCGAACATACATGCCCCTTGTGTTGCTTACTCAGAAGGAGACCGTCAATAAGTTCATATCGAAACCTATTACTGAAATTTTACTAAGATAACACCGGTCGACAGTGATTTTTTTTTCATGAAACAAGGTGTTACTTATAGTTTTGGAGCTGCTGAAAACGAATCTGAACTTAATTTTGGTCCAGCACCCTCAGATTTTGAAATAATGTCAGTTATAGTAGATTTTGATTAAAATTTTAAGGAAATCACAGAACTGCAGGTTTGAAGCTTCTGTACTCCTTTCCTAACTACCCCAGAATAACAACTGTACCTCGTTGGAAAGCTTATGGAACACAAATTTCAACAGTAGACATTTAGGACCCATCGCGCTCAATTTGTAGAAGAAGAAGAATCAAATATTGAAAAAGCTGGAGAAAAACGGGGTTTTTGAGGAAATTTAGAAAGGTTTGCAACACTAACAGTCACGCTACGCAAACATAAGCTCAGTAACCTATACCCTATACATACAGGTGTAATATATTAAAACATCAGAGATATATCTCAAACACAAGGGGAGTAAAAGAGAGTAGAAGTACTGTAATTTTAAAGAACGGGAAAATTTAATATTTGGAGAAATTGAGAAAAGTTTGCAACACTTGCATTTGCGATACTTAGGCCTACACATAAGCTCAGTAACAAACACTTCATACATTCAGGTAAAATTCTCACAGATGTTACCTGAACAGAAGTTCAGAAGATTTTGCTAAATTAAGTTACCATGTATGTAAAATGTCAACGATTGTTTTGCAAAATTTCAGCGTTTTTATGGCGAAAAGCAACATGGTCAGAATTTCTTGAATTACACCCAATGCAATTTGTGAGATAAAAGCAATATTGTATGTTGATATAGAATGCAAACAATGCAAAAGCAACATGCCAGAGATTGAAGTCTAGCAACATTGATTTTTTCCTCCCTCCCAGCCGCGAGAATCTATTTTCCACATAGAAGTTTAGTTTTCAGAGACTATTCACCGGAAGTACTATTATTATTCATAGTCAGGGGCCCCCAAGAAGCAGATGACAACTGCAATGCGTACCATGATAGAGTAGAATATAAAATATATTTGTATTAAATGTGAAATAGTTACGTGTGGTAGTAGCATTATAAAATTTCTTTGTTCGTAGCGAAATAAATAGTTCGTATTAGCGAAGATAATTTTGGTTCGGTAGTAGGATAAACATTTTAGTTTTATTCCAAATTCATTTCTGGGAGACACGATTATATTATTTGAGGCGCCCATTTCGAAACGGGTCTTTGTGCACATGCCATAAATGTTGGGAAATTGATGAAAACACTTGTTATACGCTTCCATTTAAACTCTAGGGCAAATGTGCATCTATGAATATCTTACAAATTTGAAGAATTGTATTAGTTTACCAATGTTTTACCTCCTTGCAAAAGGATATTGGAAAATATATGACTTCTTCCTTTAGGAGTATGTAAAAGATCTAGTGTTTGTGCCACCACTACCATCAAACGAGCCGGCGTAGCCCAGTGGTAGATTGTTGGCATAGCATTCGGGAGGATCTGGGTTCGATCCCAACTGCCGACCATCCTGACTGAGGTTTACCCAGGGTTTTCCTCTGTCACACCAGGAAAATACTGGGATGGCATATTGAACAAAGACCCTGGTCGACACCTTCCCGAATTCTTTCCCTTCCCCTATCCCGGCTTGAGCATAAAGGCCATAAATACAATTCAATTCAACCACTACCATCCGATGTTGCTGAGCTCAAGGAACGCATCACGCATGCATTCACAACCATCGCTCCCGCCTATGCTAGAACGCGTTTGGGCCGAATTGGACTACCGCTTGGATATGTCGTGTGCCTAAAGGAAGCCACATAGAGCCTTTGTGATGATGCTGCCATCTGTCGCTAGTCGTGAAAGTTACATATATGAGAAATTGCCCCTTAAAACTGGGACAGTTTCTGATTCTCTTGAGATATGTTGTTTTACTGTAAGTGTATTAGTCTTTTTTTAATAAACCCACGAAACCCAATGAATCATTTGTAATCATCCTATTTATGTTTGTGGTCAGCCTTTGTTCCATATCTCAGGGCACCCAGGGCCCATGTGTTGCGGGAGTCAGAATTACCAAGTAGATGAGATTAGAGTGTTTTCTTTATACTAATTTGGAAGGGAATTTTAAGTTCAATTTTTTTGTTTAGGTTTGGGAACATTTCACTTCCGAAGCTAAGTCAGTGTGGAGTATTAGGTGTTTTGGAAATTTAATTTCGTCTTTGTCTAATAATTTCTGGTTTTCCCTGAAAAGTGCGGTGGCCTTTGTTTTTATTTTTGTTCATACGTTTTGTGTTCTGTCTCCGTGAGAATTGAAAATTTTGTTTTGTTTGGACGAAGTCCAGTGCTATTGTCTTTGCACTAGTTTCCCCAGTTTCGTGGGTTCAACGTAGAAATAGTTTTCCTTTCTTGCACATTTTGATACGCAGATCCAATCTTTGTTCAAGTTGAGGGATCATTACAAGATGTTTGCCACTATAACGTTTACTTTGTCTGTGACATTATACAGAATTTCGTTAGTTTGTTGGTTGAGTTCTTGTGAAGTTTCTGTTAACCACAACAAGACTATAAGCTTGTTTTCCTATTTCGATGAACTTAATAACTGAGTCTCTTCCATTACTATCCTGCCTCAGTATCAGCGGATGTACGATTTCTGTCTCTAGCCGGACTTGAATCCGTATTGTTTAGTGGCGTCCACCTCAAGACAGTGAGCTCAATATATATCCACAGTATAGAAGGCTGCTTTAATCAGCTATTTGTCACTGCCGATCACCATTGCCTTTAACGAATGATTTTTTCTGTTCTAAAAAGGTTGTAAATCTAATTTCGGTCATTAATTCCCGATGATGGATTCGCTTCGTTGATGATATGGCTGTGGAGCGAAAAGAGGTTAAGAAAATTTATGTCGTCGATCTTGTTAATAATTGTTAAAATGAAGTCAAGACATTACCCTCTGATACGTTAGAGTTTCTCATCTGCTGTAAATAACATTTTACAAAAAGTTAACAATTAAGATTTCCTTACTTTTTTACGTTAAATATGAGTGTTACTTGTTTTTAGCTATCTCATATTAACAGCAAAGCAATGCATGTGGATTACGTAAGGGATTCCGTCAAGATTTTCATTGTGTGTGGGGGAGGGGGTAAAATCAAAATTGGGAAGGTGTAAGTGCAGTTTTACACGGTATCTGTTGATTTTTGACCGTACTTTTATCATTAGAGGTGCTTTCGAGGATATGGGGGATGACACCCCACAGAGTGTCTGGCGAAATCACTGATTATGTTTATGCAGAGTATGAAGTAAAAACTACGCTTGGAAATGAGTGGGACGCGCCACGTGATATATAAATTATTTCCTAAATGACCTTGTCTCCCGTAAGCAAAAACTGAAATGACGACACTAGTTAGAAATGCTACAGTTGCTCTACAATTTCAAATATGAGCGAGTTCCCGATATCTGGACAGTTTATTCATCCGAATTAGCCTGCATTTTGCAAAGAATGTACAAATTGTACATCTGTAAATATATTTATCTGATTACTAATTTCAGCGCGTTTAGGGTTTCATCGGGAAAGCAGTTTTGTTGAGTTTAGGCTCGTAAGGAGCAGCAAAAAACTTCATTTTACTCTGTATTATTTAACACGAACCGATTATATATTTGGTCCGATAGGTAGCAGCGAAAACATTTGAACATTTCAAGGTGAAAGAATTTTTTGAGTTATAGTTATTCTTAAAGAATTTTACATTGTTTTCATACAGTTTTATTATTTACAACTAATTTCATTTGTATATATTGTTTCGAAAGTATATTAAATGTTTAAAACGTAGGAAAATAAACTATTTCATGCATGAATATTAAATGTTTGACCGATGACAAATTGCATATAATACGAAAAGATAGTATGGATAAAAAAAGGCGCGCCCCTAACAGTGAATAATAATAGCACTTCCGGTGATTAGTCTCTGAAAACTAAACTCTTATGTCTAAAATAGATTCTCGCCTCCCAGCCACCCTTCTACTGTTGCTCAGTTGTCTGCAGGTTTGAGCGTGGCGCAGGGAGTTTGTGCGCGTCTTTCTGTCGTGTAAGTGTTTTTGTGACTGTCACAATGCCTCGTGAGTGCGTTAACCACCCAGATACTTTTTGTTATGTCTGTGGAGAATACATAGTTAAGGCTAAGATGGAAAAATTAACACTTTTGGTGAAGAAGGCTTACGAACTATACTTCGACAGCAAAGTTGATGAATATAGGCAGTGGGTACCTAGTACAATATGTAATAACTGTGCTTCGCGTCTCCGGTCGTGGTTGAAAAAGAAACGTCAAGTTAAAATGCTATTTGGTGTTCCGATGATATGGCGCGAGCCAGTCGACCACGTAAGTGACTGCTACTTCTGTGCTGTAAACATTCAAGGCATGAAAGGGAAGGACAGGAAAAAGAAAATAACTACCCTGACAATATTGCGTCTGCAATTAGGCCTGTCAAACACAGTGATAACATTCCGGTTCCTGTACCTCCAACAACATGGTCTCTGGAAGAGGACAAAACAAACGTAGCTTCTTCAGAATTGGATAGCTCAGCATCAGATTTTGAATTTGAAGAGAGAAACAAGCCACATTTTGTAACACAAAGTGATTTAAATGACCTTGTGCGGGATTTGAAACTAACCAAGTCGCAGGCTGAAATTCTTGGATCCAGACTTAAACAATGGAATTTACTTGACGTAAGTGCCACCGTTTGTTCATACAGGAAACGACATGAACCATTCAGTGTTTGTTTTCAACAGGAAGATGCACTTTGTTTTTGTTCTGATGTCAATGGTTTGCTTGCTGCTCTTGGTACGACACATGTGGCACAGGAGTGGAGACTTTTTTATCGACTCCTCAAAGACCAGTCTTAAGGCTGTTTTAATACACAATGGCAATATCCTCCCAACTGTACCAATTGCTTATGCCACACAGGTGAAAGAAACATATGATATCATAAACCTTATATTAGACAAAGTTCAGTACAACGTTCATAAGTGGCACATTGTTGCCGATTTCAAAGTTATAGGCATACTTACAGGACTACAGAGTGGATACACGAAACATTGCTGTTTTTTATGAGAGTGGGACTCCCGAGCACGAGGTAGTCACTATCAGAGGAAAGAATGGCCACGACGCAGTACAATGCAGGTAGGTGTTAAGAATGCTGCAAATCCCCCTCTAATTCCATCTGAAGATATATATCTCCCTCCACTCCATATAAAACTTGGCCTTATGAAATCTTTTGTGGCTGCAATGGACAAGCGTGGAGCTGGATTTGAGTATTTGGCACGTAAATTTCCAAATCTCAGCGTCAACAAAGTGACGGCTGGTGTGTTCGTCGGCCCCCAGATAAGAGATCTAAGGCGGGACCTTGACTTTGATGCAGCGCTTAGCCCTCTTGAATTGCAGTGTTGGGTATCATTCAATAGTCTGTGTTCAGGTTTCTTAGGCAAGCCAAGAAAAGGGCTGAGAGCTAGAAAACACTCGTGGACAATTTGCTGAATAGTTACGAAAAGCATGGATGCAGCATGTCGCTGAAAATGCACTTTCTACACAGTCATCCAGACTTCTTTCCATCGAATCTCGGCGACGTAAGTGATGAGCATGGCAAAAAGTTTCACCAAACAATAGCATCAATGGAGAGACGTTGCCAAAGTGGGTGGAAACCGAATATGCTTGCGGGCTATTGTTGGGGATTGCTTAGGGACACCGAAGACACCCACAGGAGGAAGTTCAAACGGAAAACAATGAACTAAGTGATGCATTGTTCTTTTGTCACATATATACTTCTATATTACAATATGAATATTCGTATTGTACATATATTTCTTTGTTTATTCAAGCAGTCTGTATGAATCCTTTAATATGAATGTATGAGGTGTTTGTTACTGATCTTATGTGTGAGTATCGCAAATGCAAGTGTTGCAAACTTTTCTCAATTTCTCCAAATATTAAATGTTCCTGTTCTTTAAAATTACAGTATTTCTACTCTCTTTTACTCCCCTTGTGTTTGAGCTATATCTCTGATTTTTTAATATATTACACCTGTATGTATAGGGTATAGGTTACTGAGCTTATTCTTACGTAGCGTGACTGTTAGTGTTGCAAACCTTTCTAAATTTCCAAAAAAAAAAAACGTTTTTCTCCAGTTTTTTCAATATTTGTTTCTTCTTCTTCTACAAATTGAGCGCGATGGGTCCTAAATGTTTACCGTTGGAATTTGTGTTCCATAAGCTTTCCAACGAGGTATCATTTGTTATTCTGAGGTAGTTAGGAAAGGAGTACAGAAGCTTCAAACCTGCAGTTCCGTGATTTCCTTAAAATTGTAGCCAGCATCTACTATAACTGACATTATTTTAAAATCTGAGGGCCAGGGGCGGCCAGGGGTAACATTTATGGCCAGGGGCGTATTAAGGGAGTCTGGAGGCCTCGAAATATTTTTTATTTTAGTAAAATCGTAAAATATTGCCTATTTCATAAAAAAATGAATTGCATAAAGAAACGGGGGAGGATTCCAGCTCCCCTATGTACGTCCCTGGAGAACTGCGGTGTGGGAGGTGACGTTACAATTCGGTAGTTCTTCATTCCAGGACGAAGTGAAGCAGAAGTGACTTCTGTTGATTGAATAAAAAAAATACTATTTTTGTACACTTTGACCAACATTCCAGCTCCTATCTCGGTACCTTGTCCTTGATATAGGCAGATTATTTGTATGTTACCTCCCTATAAGACGTAGATTCTCTTAGCAAATTTTCAGGCTAGGTTTCGATATGATCTCATTATATATATATATATATATATATATATATATATATATATATATATAAAATAAACGAAATTATAAATATATATATATATATAGAGATAGAGAGATAGATAGATAGATAGATGGGTTATTGAATAGTTTTGATCGATTCCGTGATTAATGGAGGGAAAATGAAATATATATTCTTCCCCCCAAAAATATATGTCTTAATACTGGATTGTGATTACTGGTTACAGGGTGGTAACGTCCTCCAAATTACAATAGTTTAGTTCGAAATTCAAATTTTGTAAAATTATATTAATTTTAGGAAAACTTGTAGATTCTATGTATTTCGATTTAATATTTTTATGACCTTTAGGTATCCATAACGCGTAGGTTGGGAAGGAGAAGGGATAGGATGCAAGAAAATGTCGGCCAGGGCCTAAGTTAAGTTACCAGACGTTCACCTTTTCATCTTATCCTCCTGCCATCCCTCATTTTCTAAATATCTTGAAATGTTCACCATTCTCTAGTGACCAAGTTAAAAAGTTCCGAATTGGACATAATTCGTACTCCTGAGTCCTGAAATCCAAATTCTTAATTTTAATGAAATTGTGGTTACCGAAATATGAGGCAAATGGTTCATCATTTGGTAACCACTTTCCATTTTCATTAAATGTTATTTATTACTTTGCAGGAAGATACAATAAACATGTAAAAATTTGTGGCCCTGTAAAAAATGAAATTCGAAAGTAATAAATTATTCTGTATGTCACTGTTTCTTTATCGGATTCTAAATGAACGGTAACCATAGCTGGCTACCAATCGTAAGTCCTCCATTGTAAGAAAAAAATCCTCAGTTGGCCTCCATTTTTAACTTTACTATCCTCCTGGTAAAAAAAAAAAAAAGATTTGTTAACAAATTGGAGGGACCATCTCGGTTTTTGCCGGTTTCTCGATGATCTAACTAACTGTATGGTTTACGGAACTCATAAGTTGATAGGCGCAGAAACAATCATTTTCCATTGAATACTATCATGGAAAAGATCTAGTCAGATTACGTCACATACACCTCTCAAACATTCCTTTTGCTATGAACCTCCCAATGGCATCTCGGTGTTCACAACAACGTTTATTCCCTCCGGCCTCCCAACCAAGATGGAATAGAATCCTAGTTTTCCCATTTCAAGCAACATGGCCTGCCCATCATAGCCGTCATAATTTCATTATTCTTATAATATTATACAATATTGAGTGAATCGTACAGTCTGTGGAGTTCTTCATTTTGCAGTCTCCTCCATTCTCTGGACACTTCTTCCTTATATCTTCCTCGAAATTCCAAGGAAACAAATTAAATTAAAATGTTATGGAGTTCATTTGAAGCTTTGACTTTATTTTAAAACGTAAATTACCAGTGTGTCTCAAATATCAAGTAATTCAAGTATATAATTGATATGTCTTACGTGTGATGTATGGCTGTGAATTGTGAATGTTGAATGTGTAAACAAGTCAGAAATTAAGAGTTAAGCAAATAGCTATGGATATATGAATGCTGGGAATAACTAGGGGGAACAAAGAAAACTCTATAAAGATGTCGATGTTAGAAGATATGTTTATGACTGTGAAGAAAATAAAGTGAGTTGGATCGCATAGCTAGACAAACAGATGGAAGGTAAATGACTAGTGTTCTATATTGGATTCCCAGAGAAAATAAGCAATCTGGAAGATGGCCAAGATGGAAAGATGAAATAAAGTTTTTTTTTTGTTTTTCGGAATTTACGTAGATAGGGTATCTGCTGACCGATATTTGTAACGGAAAAAGGCGACCTTCATTCAGTAATGGATTGAAAATTATTTTTAATCTCAACAATTTCCATCCTTGGCATACGGTATCATTATTTTGTTAAGGTATGGTGCATTTGTATATTACCACATTATAAAATATTATTTTCTGTGTGTTACTACATACATTAAACAGCATTTCTCTGAGCATTACTACCGAAAGTTTCTCCACTAATAAGAGAAAGACAGATCGAGGGAACCAAACACCCCGCCGTTGATTGAGAAATATTTAGGTGGCGACAATGATGAGCAACATCTACATTTGAATTTAAATGGCTTTTAGGCAAATTTGGCTCAGACTTGGATATGTAGGGGAGGGGATGCTGGAAGCAAGTGAGTCAGGTCCTAGTTTGAAGGTATCATACTGGCAATTGCCTAAAATTAATATGGAAAACCCCTGGAAAAACCTGTCTGAGTGGACAGCAATATGAAAGAAACACTGGTTCGAGAAGAGACCGAGCGAACATGTATAAATAGTAAATACACAAATTAATACACACATATACATACAAATGAATGGATTCGCGCACAAACAAAGGTAGAAGATATAATCAAGACTGCGAAGAAGATGTTGTGGAGATGGGCCTACAGTGGCGGATCTAGAAATTTTTCAATGGGGCAAAGTTACATTTTGCCGCCCTTTCAATATTTTTTTAGCCAAAGAACACGACCGGCCGAAGCAACGGCCACCACATTGTCTTTCATCAAGTAGTATAATTTTGTTATCCTCTCTCGAGCCTGTCGTGACATCGCTATTACTAACTCTAGTAAGGCAGTAAACCTGCCTATTTAACTGAATCGCAGTTTTGAAATTTAGAGATGAAGGTAGGTTGTATGGAATAACATTAAAAAAAATGTCTTAGCGCGTCGGTATTGAAATTTTGAAAACAAATTAGATCAATTCAACTTTAATATGCGATTTTCTTTTCTTTTTAGGAGCTTCTATTATTTATTTTTAGCTGTTTACCGGCCCCTAAACGTGTCGCCCGTGGCGTTTGTCTCCTGTCCCCCCAAGATCCGGCACTGTAGGCCTGTCATATAGCTAGACGAACAGATGAAAGATGGACAACAAATGTACTATAGGATCACAGAGAAAAAAAAGACCGAAACGACGTCCAAATGCAAGATGTAGATGAAATCAAGGGTTTTCAGGATCAACATGGAAGAGGATAGCAGCATACCGAGATATGTGTAATGAAAAGGGAGAGACCTTCATCCAGCAGTGAATAGAAAATGGCTACATATGATGAAATGTGTATATATATATATATATATCGGGATGATGGAGGTCTCTTTTATTCTTGATTTTTAATAGGTAAACAAGGAATATTTTGCGGATAAATCTACCACATTTCTCTTGCAAGTATTTTCTCAGTCCTTCAGGAAGGTTTCTTTTTCTTCTTGCAATATATAAACGAAAATGTCTGTTTGGTTTGTCCAGGGTTTATCCCCCACAAATATTTGTCGAAAGGTGGGCATTACCACTACCAACACAATGCTTTCCTTCTCACAGAACTCATCAAATTACACTGCTAAAACAGAAACCATGATCTACAAAAGTCATAAATTTTACCATTGCTCGTGTTTGGAGCTCCCCTTGTTTACGATGATTCTTTTCCTCCGCGCATCTGTTAAGAAGTTTAAAATATATTTTCAAAAGTACCGGTTCCCCCTGTAAACGAAAGTTGGATGAGGAGTGACCATAGCGCCATCTGGCAGTTAAGTAGTTAACTACGTAAATACGAAAAAATCAGCATCTCTGATTTCTGTCGATTCATTAAAGAAGAATATAATTTCTCATCGATTGTGTAATTAATGTCTTTGGAAACACCGCAGAATAGCGCAAAAATATAAAGATAGTACTCCATTCTCAAAAAAAGGCAGAAGCTTTTAGCTCTTTTCCTTAATGTAATAAAACGGAAAACTTTTTCCGATAATTTTGATAATTTTCTTATGGGAATTTGGATAATAATTATCCGTATTTATAAGAAGAGAATACCACGTGCAGCGTTCAAATTGTACCTTCAAAATGAGATGCATCATATTGATGGCACTATTCAGTCACTTTTGCGAGAAAACGGAATGAAACCATGATGTGCCTAAAATATGTGTGAGAATCCATGTTAAATTGAACAGCAATTTTCTGGTCGTTGCGGCTAACTCCATCTCACTCTTAAACCTCTGACTATGAACACAGAAAATGAGAATATGAAGCTCTCAACCAAGGGAATCACAGATTTTGTGAAACTTTTTGAAAACGAAATTTAAAATTATTTTAAATATCGTTGAAAGTTTCCATAAGAAGATATGTTGGAATTTAGAAAAACAAAAATATAATATATTGTCTTCATCAGAACGTTTCATCGTGAGAAAAAAAATGCAAGTCGATTGTATTTAGCCCTATCTTTAAAATCTATTTTATTGTTCACAGATTGGTTTATTGTTGTGAATATTAATAATGGTTTGAATCTATTTCTAATAGCTATGGCATGAAGAAATAAACTGTTTTGTGAAAGTTTTTTTTATTTAATTTACATATCTTTCTTTGTACTTTGTATTCAACGCAAATTTTCTTCGAGGCCTTGGAAAGGTAAATAAAACGCCTCCAAAATTTAGTAATCTAAGTAATCAAACTTTTAGTATTTTTACTTCAATTTCATTCAACGAATATTTCCAGAACTGGTATAAAGACTAGTAGAATCAAGAGATATTTTTAATGTATTTTTATCGACTTCTATTAGGTAATCTGGGAATGAAAGTAATATCTCTTTTTTCAGCAAATTACCAAAGATCATAGTTGAAATACCAGGGTCACAGAGATCCTTCAGATCAGAGATGCTGCGTTTATAGTAAAAAATTCCGTTCTACCTAGCAAGCGAGCAAGTTATGAAAATCTGCCATGTTATGTAATATTTAAGATAATTAATGTTCCAGAATTTGCCTTGAATTACGTGGTTTCCAAGAAAAAGATAAGGGAATTCGGAACCCCTTGATACTTCAACATTTATCTTAAATTAATATAACGTATTGTATGCACATTTGTTACTTAGTTCTACCCTAAATTCACAACATCCTTCTAACCTCTTTGAATCAAGTTCCTATCTAGAGTCAATCCGAAAATTCTATTTCATTAAGACAGATGAAGGGATTGGAGGGATAAAATACACCTCTGATTTCGTGTGATAAAATAACGAAGTGATGTCGTTTTACATGTTAAGAAGCAGACGTTAAGCTAGGCTTAGGTCTTAATATTGATGACTTGCAATGATTGAAAGGTTTATATTTCAATAACACTGAGAACTTTCGACATCAGCTTAAAATGCTCTGAATGAGTCGTCTTCAGTGCATCTATAAGAGTTTCTACTTTCTCAATTTAAAACAATTTTTGAATGCATTCGAGGTACTTCGAAATTCTTTATATTCCATTAGTAAAATGTGTCATTGTTTTTGTGACAGCTAGATTCCACAGCACAATTTACCTAGGTATAAAAATCACAGGAACCTAGAACCTCCAAATGGGAGGGTCTCGGTACACGTCAATCGCCAATAAATTCAAGCTTCTTTTCTTATTTTGGGGGAGAAGGGAGTTGTAACTTTCTGAGGAGGTGATAATAAAAATCGACGATAGTGAGTAGATATAAATATAGCGAGGGTCATTTTCTCATGTCGAGGAAACTAAGAAATGAGAAAATCCAGGAACACTATTTTTGTGTGAAGGTAAAACAACAATTTGGGATCGCATGTAAAGGGAATATTTCACAAATAAGTCTATTCGCGTCTCGACTTCATTTTCCCTTTCTTTGAAATGTTTTGCACTAATCTTTTAAAGTTATCCTTGGTGAGTAAGGAGCGAATGAAAATGCGCACAATGCGTGCATGCTATAACATGCAAAGCATGCTTGTGACAAAGAGATTTTACTAAGATTAATAAGTGAAAAACTGTTGCCTTTTATTAAAACTTAAGGGAATGTTTTGGTGTCTTATGTTGCAGACAATTTCAGAAATGTGTCATAAAGAATATTATTTCGTATGATAAATATTTTGAAGTAGGATGTTTATAACAGTAACAAATTCACATTAGTTAACTCACTACACTCAGTACGTTGTATTTACACTTAAATTCTCTAACTTATATTTAACTACAATCAGGAAATTAGAGGAAATTGGGGGCTCTCAATTCTTAATCTGTGAAATAATTCGCATCCTTGAACGCCATTCCTGACAGGAATTCGCAAATCATTAGCTACACAGTGAGACCAGGCCATACAAACTTTCTGAAATGGGAGTCGTAACAAGCAAATAATAGAAAAGGGATCTAATTAATATATATTCATCAAATTTTAATACAGTTCTTTAAAATGTAAACTTGAAAACAAATACAAACAATTTTAAAATAATTTTTCTGGTGATTATAATTTGTTTCATTCATTTCGTTGTTGAATGAATCACTAATGATTATTCCTCTGCTGGTGCTACAGTGGCGTAGTAGGACGTTTCGTTTGCTATTAGTGTTGAAGTAAACAAAGTAAAATGGTTTCGGATACGATAATACAAAAATTACTTACATAATATCAGGATTACTAGAACATTTTTTATCAGTGGAGGAAAATTAAATTAAAAATGGGAAACAACTGCGTATTTCTATTCCAGCCTAGGATAAGTAAGCTAATATTGGTAGGCAACCTTTTATTTATTTCTATTTATTTAACAAAATTGTAAATACAGCTGGCTAGTTATTTATTGAATTTGAATTTATTTTAAGGCATTTAGGCAACTATAGCTCAGACCGTATGTATGATGATGGGATGAATTGGTGGAATGAAGAAAGTGGGAGGAAACGGGAGCACCCCGAGAAAACCCACGCACACAGTGTTTGTCCACCACAAAGCCCACATTTTATGAACAGGGATCGATCCGACGACCCCTAGCACCAAAGGTGAGCGCTCCACTTACCGAGCCACCGTGGCCCTCTAGTTATTTATGTTGGAATGTTTAACAATCCGAGGAAAACAATATTTAATATTAACAAAACAATAACACCACCACTACCAACAAAACGAAAGCAAAGAAATGTAGCGTGGAGGTACCAGTTAGCCGGAACATAGAAAGCGTCTCACTGCTGAATTAAACGAAGTTTCCGTGCTTAATCGGTACATCATTGTAGAGTTTTGTTAACCTATGTAAGAGCGAGCACTGGATAATAGAAAGTGTGGGCCGATCTAGGTAGAATAGGTCATTGTTTCAAGTGAGGCATGCGAAAAAGAAGTTAAGCAAGGAGAGATTCAGATCTAAATTTTTCTATGTACTAATTTATATAAGAATTTGAGATTTTCAATTTTTCTCCAAATTGCCGGTGAGTGCAAGTTTAATGTATGGAAAAGATCCTGTTTACTCATGCTGCGAGTGTTTGGTATTTTGTAGCGTACAATAGCTAGGTAGAAGTTAAGTACAGAGTTCAATCTTGAGGGTTGAGTTGAACTGGCCACCGACAAGATCGGGGAGTAATACTCTAATTTCGGAGGATAAGTGCTTTGTAGAAGGTGACAAGAGGAGAAAGGTGACGCACTTCCTTAAGCGTGTTTTTTCGGCACAACATACGCATGTATTGTTTTCAGACAGAAGTAAAATGATCGGAGAAAGTGAGCTTCCCTTCAATGATAATTCCAAGGTTTCTCTGACTCTCAACTTCCTTAATAGTTGTGTTGTAAACAGTATTGACAGAATACATTTGTGTTCTCTTTAAAAGAAATCGTGAGCATTTCTGCGGGTTAATTTTACAGCACTAACCATTAGATCATGTACTAAAGCGATCAATATCCCTTTGTAGTGATCTAGCGTCATTGAGCTCTACTATTTCTCTGAGTATTTTGCAATTATCTGCAATCAGTAATAAACCATTGGAATTGCAGACCAAGTCAGTAGCAAGATCATCTTTAAAACAAAAAAGCAACGGCCCTTGCATACTAACCTGCGATTCTCCAGAGGTCCCAGCTTCAGGAACAAACTTCAGATAGCACCACTTTCTCACAACAGTCCAGTAGATAATTGGCTATTAATGAAAGGAGGATATTGCCCATGAATATTGTACCTATTTGAAGTTTGTACAGCAGATGAGTGTGAAAGATTGAATCAGCTGCATTGGATAGATCAAAACATTTAACTGTGCGTGTTATTTGAAATGCATTTGATGTATTGTGCAAGAAGAGTACCGTGATTTGTGAGACACGAACTGCTAGGCAAGAATCTGTGTTGAACAGGATTGACATAAGGAAATTAGAATTTGAAGATTCTGTCTTTGATTATTTTTTTCACGGATACTTGACAAGGAGGATAGGAGAGATATAGGTCTGTAAGATGAAACATTGTCTTTCGGTCCGGATTGATATATGTGAATGAAACGAGTCAATTTCCGAGAAACGGAATAGTAACCTTCAGTAAAGCATTTATTAAATATAATTGAGATTGCAATAGAAATAACGAAACCAGTGTTACGCCAGGCAAATGGTGCTAATATTATCAAAGTCTGAAGACGTATACGGAGAGAGAGAAAGCAGGAGAGCATGAACTTCCTCATGAGGGGTTGATAGATTCGAGAGAGTGAAAAGAGAAACAGATTGAATAGGATGGAACGAAAATGGAGTGCATGACCATGTATTACAAAATAAATCGTTAAATGTATCGACCCTCTTGTCATCCTCAGCTTGTGTAATTTCGTTACGCATAATTAAAGGAATGCCAAATCTCCTTGTCCTAAATTTAATCGCTGACCAAAACCTTTTAGAATTTGTAACTGTTTCCTCGGTTATGCAATCAATATATTTAAAATACTTTAGTTTTTGTAATTTATATTGTTTTCTTATACCAGAGAATGTTTTTACATGTGCTGACTTGGAAATGTACGCCACAATTCCCATGCTTTTTTCTTATTTTTAGGAACGCTGTGAACATCGCGATCACACTAGATAGGAAATGTACACTTTTTATTTTTTATTTTCGTAAATCTTTGATCATTGAATGAATAGTCTTACATTGAAAGTCATGTCGAGAGATTCATGGTCGTAGCAGAGTAAGTTGCAGTACGGGGTGATGTTCTGTGAAGGTATGGAGAGAAGCACATAGTCCAAATTACTGTTTTTACGTGTATTATTCGTGTTGTATTGTTCGAGACTAAGTCCATGTATAAAATTGTACATGAAAAGATACAATTTGCATCATTAGTGATCCCGTGTTTGCTATTTGCCCATTCGATGCACATGTTCCAATCCCCCATCAATATAGCGTCACCAAAAGTAGCTACTAACGAATCATGGCATTGTTCGAGTAAAGAACTCGAACCGTTTTCCTTTGGTCTATAGCAACATCCTATGTACTCGTATATATTACGAAATATGCCTACTAATACCTCGAGCCAATAATTTCACAGTCACGGTTGGGGTCAAGTCTTACCATGCTGGGTAATTTCTTATTAACACACAAAAGCAACCCTTACCCGCAACACCCTCGGTCATGTCTGTAAAATGAAAAATGTTTACGAATGGTAATTCACAGTCACCATCCGAATGGTTGAGCCATGTTTCTGTCATTGCGAAGCAATCTAGTTCAAATATTTCACTGATATGTACCGCACAATTTGTCAGGATTAAAGACCCATTAAAGAAACACTCAAGAACAGAACCATTCCGTAGTCTCAATTTTCAGATTTACAAGTTACGTAATATTTTATATTTCTATCAAATAACAACATTTAATGAAAGTGGCAAGTGCTTACTATTTGCTACTAGAGTATTAAATTACGTAAAGAAGTGTATTTATTAGTTACGTATAAAATAAAGAGACGGAACTTTACGTAACATAACCTACTCGTCGAAAATAGTGGCAAAGAGATTAAACGAAACGTTCTGTAATCCAGCCAAACTATTAGTACGAAATATTATCTTGTAATTTATCATTTATAAATTTATACAACCAAAACATGAAAAATACATGGTAAACAATATAGAAACAAAATGTTAAGTATTGTTAAATAATGCTGAGCATTAAGTCGTTCTGGTGCTTATTCAGATGTGTATCTATACTTTTGGCTGGAAGGAGTTTTTTTTTTTCTGAGGAAGTCTGGTTATGTAATTAAGTGGTTATGAAGATCGAAGCAACGGAGATATTCCATATTGTAACGGAGATACTTAGGATGTTGATTCCTTGTTTTGACTTCACTAATAGCTTTCGCTTCTCATTGATCACCAATTAAAGAGAAAACTCTTTCTAGGTTACAGTTGGATCCAGGAATCAAAAAGGACAACTCACAAACCTCCAAAAGCTAAAAATGGTCAAAACGGTTGCAGTCATCAGTGGAGATACCTTGTTTGTGGCGATAGGTTTAGTGCAATAATAATGCCACGCAATTATCAGATGAACTGGGGAAATTAAGCAGAAGAGGTTTCGAAAGCTTCAACTGTTTAAATCTATTTTTAAAGCAAATTAACTGAATTCCTACTCTTCTTGAATTAGCCTACAATTATTTTTCTATTCGCTTTATCACCAATCAAACATGTCATTCTTTAAAGTCGAACCTGTTTACAAACTATGACTGGAACATTAGTATACTGAGGTTTCAATACAATCGAGATAATATCAGAACATCAAATACATTTTATCCAGCTAATATTTTGTATTACCCACAATATTTTCTCAAAATTTCATATTCTTCGACGATGATGGTCTTTTTTAAAGTGATGCGTTTCTTACCTCTTTATTAAAATATTTTTAATTACCTTAGTTCGTAGATCAATGTAAAATATGTTTAATCTGATTTGGAATGATGATTGAATTTATTTTAAGGCCTTTTGGCAACTTTGGTTCAGGCCGTTAGACAGATGGTATAAAGAGACGGCATTACGACTGCTAACAGTTGGGAGTTTCTGTACCTCCAAAACAAATCATTCCTGAACTACTCTTGTTTATCGTACCAGCAACTGTTAGTTCGTTCATAACTATAGGAATAAATGTGTTCTAAATTAAATACATTTTCTTTATACTCGATTCCACCAGTTTGAAATTTTTAATAGTTCTTTGGCAGCACATGTAAGAAGGAAAATACATTTTCTGCTTTCTATTCATTTACTGTTATGAATATTTATGTAAAATTTTACACAACAAAACATTCTTAAATTTTAATTTTATGTAATTAATACGTTTATTATTGTGTGACTATTTTTGCAGTCTGAGAAGCCAGTAAGTTCATTACATTCGCATGTCCTTCAGCCCAGTTGATCGTAAGTCAAGTAGGAGTATTTCTTCCGAGTGTGTAACTGAACTTTAAGAGGGGCGTTAGGGGTATTATGTTACAGAAGTAAACTCATGGACTGAATTACCTTCACTCGTAATAATAAAGGATTTATAAGACACTGAGCATACAAATTATCATGTGGCACTTTGTAGCCCATTATGATTAGTGCCTTGCTCATTCAATATACGCAGAAAGAAACAAAATGTTTCTTGCTACCAAATAAAAATAATCAAATGTTTAGTTTCCAACATTACATAGAAAACCTCCATTCTAATTTTACATTTTTGGTTCTAAAAATAATCCTAGTTCATTATTCAAAGATTAAAACATTCAGACTTTGAATTCCAACTGGCAGTGGAATTAGCTGAGAAATTTTGCTTATATTTTCTGCTATTAAACTTTCAGTTGAACTGTTGTAATATTTTATTATAGTAAAGTTTGAATCTTCATGAGGATGCACTGGAAGTAATTTCATAACTTAAAATGAAAATTGAGTTCTCCACCTAATGTTGAAAATCGAACAGTTGGTTGTTTCTAGTTGATAATTTTAAACATTTTATTTATTTCTATGTACAGGGAATATGCAAGGCGCTGTGCTATAAGACACTCGCATTTACTGCTCCATAAAGTGTCTCTCTCGCAAAAAAAATACGTTTACATGGATCTAAGTAGAAAAAGACAGAAAACCATAACAATTAAAGACCATATATAGCCACTGGTATAAATCTTTCTAAACAAGGGGTTACTTTCTGAGTGAAGTGGTAAGGGAGATATGATTTTACTCGTAGTATTGCAGTAGTTTGTATTTCCAAAACCTTTACATTGAGCAGTTTGAAAATCTTAGTATATTGTAAGATATGTATTTACTCGTGTGTGGCTTAAAAGCACTAAATGTGAGTCATCTGTTGTTCTTTTTTTTATTTCAAATACTTTCTCTTCAAAATTATTATTAACTTATGATTGTGATGTTGAGGTATTAAATTTGATACTAAGAAATATAGCATGAATGTGTAATATTTTTAATTAAAAAGAGTCTAAACTGCTATCAGATTTCTTGGTAAATAAATCATTATTCTTACTAATTTAACGTTTAGTTGATCAAAACAATTGTGGTTTATTTAATGAAACAATTATTCGTACGTAGAATAATCGTCTCGTATTGGCTTCTTATTATTTTAGGTTACTTATTTACTTACTCTGTGGGTTACGGAACTCGCAAGTTCATTGCCGCACTAACAAACGTTCTGGATAGTTTTCTTTCCTGAGCAAGACGAAGCCAGTTTTCATCACAAACATTTATTTCTCGCAAATCCTTTCTAATATTGTATTCTCAACGTAGCTTTGATCTTCCCAACGGTATACTTCGCTCCGGCTTAGCAACTACGATGGAATATAATCTTCGTTTTACCCCATCTGGGTTAAATAGTCTGTCCACCTTAGTTGTCACTACTTAATTATTCTTACAATATCGGGTGAGTAATAAAATCTGTGAGCTTCTTCATTATACAGTCTCCTCCATTCTCCAGTCATCTCGTCCCTTTTCTAACCGTATATCTTTCCCAACGCCTTATTTTGAAAAAACAGGAAATTTTCGTTCATCCCCTAGGGTCGTACTCTAACTTTCGCAACCGTAAATTATTACTGGCACAATATCGTATTAAAACGAGCTATTGCAAATAATTTGGCCTTTTTTTTTATTAGACCAAAGTTACTACTTCTCGTTTCTTATCTTGTAATCATGTCCTGTCCTGTTCTTTAAACTCTTGAAATACTTTCCATTTTCTAGTGATCATGTTAAAAATCTATTCTTGTGTGGTATTTGAATTTTACTGTGAACCGCTGTAGGTGGTAGCGCGTCTGACTGCGTAAAGTGAGGCCAGGTTCATATCCTGATATGGCGCTGGAGACTTTTCTTCAGTATTGGCCATATCTTGGGCTCTGAGGTGCACTCAGCCTCTTATCAAATTGAATACTAGAGTGTTCTTGATACTCTTGGACAGCTTGGGAAGTAAAGGCAGTCAAATGTCTGACTGATCATGTCACCTCAGTTCGTACAGTAAGTCGAGTGTCCACATTCACCATGTGCCTTTCAGGGCGCGTGTACGTTACAGAAAGGTTACCTTTTCGTTTACCATTTATTTGTGGACTGAATTAAGTCAATACAAGAGTTTTCTGTTAAATTAGTGTGCAAAGACTGTTGAAAGAAACAAGTTAATACCTTGGTACAAGGAAATAATGCAATTAAATACAAGGAAGGGCTGAGATGAAAAGGGTTACTTGACATTCAGTCATTAAGTATGTTCGTCCTTTATAAATGATACGAAATATATGATGCAACTTTGTACCTAGACACATATTTAGTGTTGTAACATATAAAGGATCAGTTTAAATTATTTTAAAATCAATGTCCTTTGCTTCCCTTTGATTCTGAGAGGCTCAGTTGTTTAGATTTTGAGACATTTTGATTTCAAACCTTGGTTTACTGCCAAAAATGTATTAAAACTAAACATATGATCAAATTAACGGTAGCACTAAGTTATGCATTACGGTAGGATTTGGCATATCTCTATTTTCTTTTTAGAAAGATAGGCTAACATTTTGTATATGTATTGGTCACCAATACACTCTTTCTTCTCATTGATTGTAAGATAACCACTGTGATGTACCACAAGAAAACCTATTATGTTAACTGTTTGGAGGAGGCTTACAGGTAGAGGGTTCTATTCTTAAAACTTCATAACTTATTTATAACTGAAATATTAAACAAACCCTTCATTGTTCGATTATTGGCATATTCATTACATCTTATTAAGGCAAACTGTCATGAAATACAAATTTTGTGAATGCTTCATTTATTCTTTCAATTTCTAATAGTTGTGCAGTTATGATATCTTACTGAAATTCTCTTCAAGATCAGATGTTATTCAGTATAATTCTCTCACTTTTAAAACTTATTTATTGAGCTGAAATACTTCAATTGCGTTTCTAGGGCTTATTCTTTTAAATACTTCCCACATTTAGCAATGACTTCACACACCATATGACACACTTCCTCACTCATACGCATACACGAATTATCCCATACGTTTAATTTATATGTCAATACATAGTCCAGACTCTGTTCACTGTTTGTTGATATTACTGTAGACCAGGGATCCTCAAATGCAGTACTGCAGCACACTGGCGTTCCGAGTGGACTCACCAGGGATGCCGGATATAAGAAGTGATTGGGCGATACCCTACTTATCTGAGACCAACACGCGGTAGGGAATTTTTATTTGTCACTTTGTAATAAGAGAATTATGGTTTAATATTTAGTGTGAACACATTAAACATAGTGATTCGGAATTCAGTTTAAACTGTAGGACCAGTTCTTACGATCTCATCTTCATTCGTTGGAAGTTGTTCCGTCAGTTTATCTTTACCTTGGGCTCGTTTTGTCCATAAACTTACGGAACAAAGTTGTAGACTCCGTTAGGAGCGAATTTATACCATGACAATAATAGTTGTGCTATGTGTTTATTACTAATGAATTAGTGTCGTCCATATACGCAGCTGTAGTACATTTTAACAAGAACTTTCCTTGAAGAAGAATGTGAGTAGTTTTACATGTTATCCTGTGTTACGTGGTCCTCTTAACATATTTATTAGAACCAAAGCGGATTTCAATATTAGAAGAACAGTTACTGGATGTGAGTAGAACTCTGAAAGGAAACTGATCGTACTTTTAAACTTTAAAAAAGAAACATTACTGAAGCTGTTCTATTAATTTCATGCAATTGAGACCACAACAATTCTGACTGACCAATCACTGCTCTCTGGAGTTATAACTCTGCTATTTTATCCATAGCCTGTTGTTCAGCCAATAATTGTTTTTCTCTGTTTGCTTTGGATGGAATAGAGATTTATTATGTATTCTTCACAAGGCCTTGCAAGATAAGTAAAACAAATTCATGTCTTAGCTTAAGAATCTCGTTTTCTAGGGGAATAGTCGTAGGTTGAGTCCTGGTTATGGCAAATTAAACAGAGCACATTGGAGTTCACTTTAGCAAAAGTTTCGGTCGTCATTTGTAGAATCTTACAAGCTTAGTTACGACTTATCTTCGTATATCCGTAACATAAATTGCATTTTAAATCACTTTGAATCACTTTCAAAATATGTCAGCGTTATTGTATTACCATAATATCACTTACAGTAGGGGAATAAACATTTTTGTTGCAAATTAGATTAGGAACATACCCTACCACTATTTTTGCTGAAATCATCATACATTAATGGTAATGTATAAAGTGATACAGGTAACAGATGTACAAAGTAAACTTTCAATAAAGAAATTTCACAAAGTTACCATATTTGATACTTTAAAAATGATTTGAATTAATTGGTTTCATAGTTTAGAAATTTAATAAGTTCTTAGTTTTTAATATAAATTAAACACATTTAACGTATACTTTATTAAGATCAACATGCACGGCAGTGCATGAGCCAAGTTCTTCACGTCAGAAAACGTTAGCACTGCCAGAAGCATGTTATACAGGAACAAGAGTTTATGGCAAAATCGACGATTTGGGGGCCCCGTAAGAAAAAAGATGTTAAAGATAGGAATATGAGCTTTTGCCGTTAAGGAGATATGGTAAATATGTGCAGATGTACAAAATTTCATATTCGTATCTCAAACTATGTTCTAGTTGTGGACCCCTGAAATTGCACATTTTAGGCTAACTGACTCACTCACTCACTCACTCACTCACTGACTGACTGACTGACTCACTCACTCATCATATTGTTTAGGGTGTTTGGAGTAAGCTAGAAACATGAAATTTGGTATGAAGGTAGAGGATGATAAGTAGATAAAGGAAAAATTCCGACATTTTGAAAAGGTCGCCATCATGGATTCAAAATGGCCGCCAAACCTAAAATTTCAAAGAATACACAGCCTAAACGGCTAAAGCTAGAACAGTGAAATTTGGTATGAAACTACATCATTGGTAGCAAATTAAGAAAACTTTTTAAAAATTTGAAACAGTCGCCAACTTGAATTCAAAATGGCCGCCAACCCTAAACTTTTAAAGAATACACAGCCTAAACAGCTGCCGCTAGAATAATGAAATTTATTTTGACAGTACAACATTATTAGTAGATTATGAAAATATTACAAAATATCTGTAAAGACGCCATCTTGGATCCAAAATGGCGGGCGTCATAAATCCATTTTCCAACTGCTTGAGCCAGAGATAGGAAATTTGGCATAATGATGTATTATCAAGAGTAGTTTAGGAAAACATAACAACGTTTTAAAAAAGTCACCATCTTTGATTCAAAATGGCAGCTGAAATACCATTTTTCACATCGTTCGAGATAGAGAAATGAAATTTGGTATGACAGTGTATCATCACGAGTATGTCACGAAAATATAAGAAAACGTTAAAATTTGTCCATCTTTTATCCAAAATGCCCGCCCAAGCCCCACTTTATAATGACTGAAGCTAGAGAAACGAAATTTGGTATGAAGGTGTACCATTACGAGTAGGTTAGAATAAATTCGGCTCGTCTCCCCTACTAGGTTACAGTTCCCAGCTGGAGCCTGATTGCAATAAAGGGGTGCGCCCCAGCGAGGCCATCTTGGAATTCTGGGGGCAGCTCCCCAATGAGGCGAAGCGAGTATATACATTACACAAGTGTAAAAAGCTGCGAAATACGAGCAAAAGCACCAGGGGTGCAAACTGTCCAGTCAACTCCTTCAACCTTAAAAAGTGGTGAAATGGAATATGGATGAGCCTAGTTCCTCGCGCCAACTTCCAATACTCCTGCGTGTCCCACCAAGTTTTACTCGTCACAAAGGTTAGCACTGCCAGGAGCATGTTATACAGGCAGAATGTGGACGTTTCCCCATTCGGACGCAGCGCTCTGGAGTATGAGGGGATATCTGCATCATGTGGCGCAGTGCACTGCAGATTCTGGTTGTGATAAAAAGACGCAGTTCCTCCAAACTCCCCAAGTTCGATGCGCGGCCTGCCGTGGGATTCTTGGCGCAGCGACGCGAGCGAATCGAGGGGAGTATCAACACGTACGGCAGTGCATGCAGCCGAGTTCCACGTGTCACAAAACGTCAGCATGTTATACAGGAAGAAGAGTTTATTGCGAAATCAGCGATTTTGAGGTTCTGTAAGAAAAAAGATGTTAAAAATTGAAAT
>JAGDQP010017031.1:0-13292 GCA_022664845.1 Lepisma saccharinum
ATGTCACAAGAAAGAGCAGAAACTACTTAGTGACGTAAGAGATATAAGTTTAGCAAATCACACTCAAAGTAGTACCCGATACATCTGTCTAAGTAATGTTTTTGATTGAGGTAGTGCCGCACAGACAGGTTTCGTAAAACTTAAGAATTTCATTGTCAAGGAATTAAATGGTTTAATAGGGGAAGCATAGAAATCCCCTCTAAGCCGTATTTGACAATCACAAATATAACTTAAATAGATGTAGTGGGTACTACTTCGAGTGTCATTTGCTAAACCGACACCACTTACGCCATTACTTGTCGAGATATGACGTCATTTGTGGCGATGACGCCATAACTTTGAGCGCCTGTAGCTCCGAAACTAATTAGATTTCGGAATTTCTTCAAAGGAACTTATTTCTTGGTTTAATGTAAATTGGAAGTATGCACCATTATTTCAGGGGCACCCTGTATATCAACACAACTGAAGACTACAGGAAAAGAGCGTGCTTTGTCCATTTTCTTGATTTTACAGACGAGCGTTTTAAAAGTCTATAATCAGCATTGCGTATACCTGAACATCAAGTACATATTTGCTTGTAATAGACAGACTATGTATTTTCTCTTCATGCAATATAATTTGTTCAAAAGACTCTTCAAAGAGCTAACAGATGGCCACTCTTATCTCAATTTGGCCAAAAATGGACAAAGTACGTTGTTTTCTTGTGGTCTTCAAGTGTCAACGTCCAGATTGAATCAAACTTGCAAATAGCAAGTCAATTTCCAACTTCAATTATCCTTGTTACAATAATCGTAACTACACAAGCGAAATTAAAGCTTTTCGTAAGCTTGGATTCAATGTGGCGAATGGTCCGGCCTCTATAGTTCTTTATCCATGCTATTTACAGTATATACTTCACTAAACCGCGTATCGGGTTATTTACTTGTTCTGCCCTTCAACACAAGTTGATATATCAGAACTGGATTTGCTAGATTTATAAGAAGAAGAAAAAAACATTATTAATGTTGTCAACTACAAAACTAAACAAAATGGATCTCTGTAGGTCTTTTTATTAAGTGTTTAACAGTAATCCTGTTAGGCATGTAAACCAGGTCATTAATCTCAAACCCAATCAT
The DNA here is from genome assembly GCA_022664845.1 of Lepisma saccharinum. Lineage (NCBI taxonomy): Eukaryota > Metazoa > Arthropoda > Insecta > Zygentoma > Lepismatidae > Lepisma > Lepisma saccharinum. The sequence continues at coordinate 1,116 of JAGDQP010017031.1, forward strand.
GTTAGTGAACTATTCATGAAAGCAGCAATTTTACTACTGTTATTCTTTTATTTGATTTCATTTAAAAAAAAACTTTGTTTGAAAGTAATACATTCGTTTTAATAGCTCATTATGTAAAATGCAATCCTTGGAGGATACCCAAAAATTCTCTTTCTTTTCAACTGAAGTATTTTAAAATATTTGCCAAATGCTAAAGGCCATATCCCCCACATTCTGTTACATTTAATCTTTGACTTATACAACCTTTACATCAAGGTTTATTTACAATAAAACATGAAGAAGAAAAAAACAATTGATTCACTTATTACTGTCATAAATACAACAATTCCTTCTCGGCCTATAGATGATTGTTTTCGCAGAATGTGATAGATATTCACCGTTTCCAGTGAACTGATACCGATACTAACCTCCATAAATAACTGGTTGTAGTTAAACATAAAACAAGTTTGTTTTTTTTTTTCAGTAAAATGTAACAGAATCTTGGACATAATTATGTCCAGAAATGTGAAACTCAAACAAAACGTTATCTAATCGCAATGAAATGCATGGTACATTTTTATACTATTTCTTCGTTTTAGCACGATAAAACACTGCACTGTCGAAGAAAGGATTTGTGGTGAGAATGAGTTATTTGTTGTACTAGAATATTAAGTTGGACATCACGTACTGTTATATAAGAGTACTATCCTGAGTTTACTCTTTCTCAAGTGTAAAATGTGAATTGAGTATCTTAGTGTCACTTACTTGTATACACAATTAACCCTTATAGTAGATGAAACTGCTCTCAATGTGTCAGATTAATTTATAAAAAGCACTTAATAAACTAATTACACAACAAGAAAAGATCGTTTGACATTTAACTTTACTCAATTTAAAAAAAAATGCTATTCAATAAGAAGAAATTACATAAATCAATTTCGATTTTTCATTGGTAATTCAGATAAGAAACTGTAATATACTCATTCCCCTTTCTTCGTATGCAAGTCTAGTAAAAATCGCGTTGCGTTTCTTCGCGTTTATATTTCTTGTTTAGTGAAAGAGCAAGTATTTAATCTTGACATAAAAACAAGTCGAAGTAAGTCACTAAATGAAATGAATGATAATTGGACTATATAGCATCAAACAAATGTAACTTTTTTTATAATCAAAAGTTAAAAATTGAATTCTTACTTTCTGGCACGTTACGTCATCGTACGTATGTCACATTGTGTATTTTTATTAAAACAAATCGGATGTCTGCACAGGGGTAGATAGGGCAACTCTAATCCTTCAATTATTAGACGTCAAGAGTTCTTGCTCCCAAAATAATTAATAATTTGTAACGTGGTTGTTCCCGTGCCCTTAATACAGGGTGATTCTCTCGCTAGGGACCCCAAACGATTGTCTAAAATAATATTTTATTGAGATAATGACTTGGAAATGTATATACGTTACCTTCAACGACCAAAACAGAATCTGCTCACAATCGATTCTGAAAATATTCTTCTTTCACATCCCAGCGCACTTCAATCTGTTTCTCCAAATCCTGGAATATACTTTACTCAAAATGTCGACCTTAACGACTTGAAACTCTTGGTGTAAAAGGATCTTTGAGTAGTTCGATTGTGTGGGGGTTTATTTTTCTAGTTTCATCTTTAGTAGGCACCAATAAAACAAGTCGGCAGGTGTTAGATCAGGAGATCTGGTTGGCAAAGCTCTTTAAGATAATTCTGTTTGACTTCGGACATTGTTACTCGCGCGACATTCAACTCACATGACCGAGATGGGATGGAAAAAAAAAAAGGAATATACAAGTCACTGGACAAGACCAATACATTCCGGAGTGCGACATGCTGTTTTGCATAGTTGACAGTATGTGTATTGAAATGTTCACGCCCTTATCTGAAAAACACGCATTATTATAGGCAATAGGACACTTAACGTCTTGCCCGGGATATTGGGACGTCTAGGGGACATCCAAATGTCCGCTTTGGTCTCGATAGCGGGATTCTCATGGGATGCCTCCAGAACATGTTTTGGACAAGTATGGGATATTAACGGGACATTTATAAGACATGCTATATACTGGATATATCCTACAGACAACCCAGCGATGACCATTGGATCAGAAAAAGAAGATAAAGAGATGCATTCTTGCTCATGTCGGCATGGGACTTCTATCGGACATCCGAACGACGTTTCATCAGCACGATTCTGTGATATCACCGCAGGACGTCCAAATGACGCGTTACAGATGATCTGAACACTCCGGGATACGATTCGGCAGTTTAGGACGTCCATGGGAGACCAGCGCTATCTAGGCTGCTATCCACTGATTGCAATGCGGAAAACTCATTCACCGGTGACACCGCTATTATATCCTAGAAATGTGAACCAAAAGAAGGTGGGGTTTAACTGGTGATAAGAATTCCGAAGGTACGAAGTCATATAAATAACAGAAATTTATCGCTAGGAGTGTTAGCTCTACAGCCTCACCCACCATAGTTGGTTATTCTTCTCGTACACTTTATTATGTAATTTAAATCAACATGTTTTACAGCAGTTACATAATATTTTTTTTTACACATATCTATTCCAGTTTTGTTTCTTCCTTCTAATTGCTATGCGCATCACGCTCGCGTCAGTCAAAGCCGTTGAAGTAGGTAAACAAAATTTCAGTTCTGTTATAGAAGTAGTTTAAGTTCGTGAGATTAATGAATTTATTTTAGTAAAGCAGCTCCTTTCTTCATTTTCGTCTGACACCTAAAATGTCTTGATCACCTTAATAACCTAGTAACCGTGACATTCAAACCAATTTCGATTTTACTAATAAAAAATTAATTGCTGCCGCAAGATGAATATGAATTTAGAAACTGTGAAACAACGACAATGTATCGACCACTTTTTTAACATTGTTGAATTGAATTGAGACCGAGCGGACGTGGTTCAGTGGTAAAGTGTTGGCTTAGCATTCTGGAGGCCGTGAGTTCTATTCCAGCGGCCGACCATCCTGACTGAGGTTTTCCAGGCTTTTTCTTCAGTCACACCAGACAAATACCGAGATTATACCTTCAACTTAGGTCCTGGCCGACACCTTCTATCGTCATTTCCCTTTCCTTATCCCGGCCTGAGCCTTAGATACCTAAAAGTCACAAATAAAATTCAAATTCAAATTGAATTAAATTGAATTTAAGGCTTTTAGGCAACTTTGACTCAGACCAGATAGATGATGATGAGAGAATTGGTGGAATGCAGAAAGTGGGAGGAAACGAGATAACCCCGAGAAAATCCAGGCACAAGGTGTTTGTCCACTACAAAGCTCACATGGCACGAGCTGGGATCAAACAGAGAACCCCAAGCACCAGAGGTGAGCGCTCTATCAGTAAGCCACCGCAGCCCTTTTAACACTCTTGTTATTAAAATAAAATATATTTAAAAAATTAAAAACATATTTTAACCAAAAATCCAATCTTAGGTCTCTAAACTCCAATCTGAAGTATTTTTTTCGACGTCACCTTATTTCCCGAGATAGATAGTGAGTTTTAATACACCCTGTATTTAATTCTCTTTCTATGGTAATCCATTTTGATGGAGCTTACTATTAAAGATTATGAAGTAACGTATTTTAAGTTTTTGAGTTATCCTGGAATAATATGCAACCCCTAGAGACAGTGAAGCCATGCGGTTTGCAGGACTACCGGGCCTTTAAGGCAAGAGTAATACATCTCAAAATGGCGTTTCGGCTATCATGGATTTCATCCTTTAAAAACTTTAGTACTTGATTGGTGTATTGGCATCAGCCACAAACAAGTGTACAGAGTTTTATGTCGATTGGACGATGGAAACTGGCTGAAAACCTGACTACAAGAACGGACAGGCAGACCCTGACTGCCTGAGGAAAGGAGGTTGAGGGGAAGATGTAAGAGATAAAAGCCTGACGCAACCTCTTAACAGTACTCAGGAAGATTAATCGCACGCTAAGCAAAGAGCAAAATCGGAATGAAAGGAGAGGGCCTAACGTTCCTTTAATAACCTACAGCTTTCAACACAGCACCATTGATGATGATGATCAATATCTAACCATTCGTTTCATATTTACAACCAAAAGAACATATGAGTCGTCGCATGAGATACATTAAGAGAGATGATATGTTCCTTAAGCAGAAAGGATTGGAAACCGAGAATATTCAAATTTCGAAATCCCCTTCCGGTCAAAATTTCAGGACCCCACATAAACTACGCCTTCCTCTGACCAAATGAGAAACATGCGTATTTCTGTATAGATTGGTTCAACGTTGTGGATTTATGTAGAGGACAGAGAGACAGACATACAGTGCTGGAAATGGGGGGAAAGCAGGGATCGCCTTTCCCGTAGTAAACTAAAATGTGTGTCTAAGGGGAACGTGGGGATCGTAAATTCAGAGTCAATACAGGAAATAACTGTTGTTTATGCTTTCAAGAGGCGGCTAAATGACCCTTTGTTCTGTTGAAATTCTTTGAAAGCTTAAAGCACCCAGAAATACTCCAAATCTCTTACTCCATGTGGAGAAGACGAATAAGTGACAATTCAAGAATGATTAGCCGTCATTTTGGGGAAACTTCTATCTCGTTTTCTCAATGATACGGAGATATCAAAGAATCATTTCCTCGGAAAAACTCGGAGTCAGAGAGCCATGTAAAGTCCCGAACCGCCCTTTCCTAAATTTAAACCGGAAATATATGTAAATATGTTGTTAGATCATGGTCATCATGCAGATCACATAGCTTGTAACTTTTTTTTTTAACTTTATTTTTATGCGGGTCAGTCTATTAACTTTGGACTTCGGCCCGTCACTATTCACCCTTTAGCTGTTAAAATCCACACCCATGCCCCTGCCGGGACTCGAACCCGGGACCATCGAGCCGATGGCCTACCGCCGCAGACTGCTCGACCACCCGGCCGGCACTTAGCTTGCACAACGATAGAAGTCAGTGTGGATCAATCGAAGCCGCATGGGATCCTTTTTGAATTAGAAGTAAAAAAAAGTGTCTCCATTTTCTAAATGCATTTAAACTGGTTTTAGTTTAGCAGAATGTTAACATTGCTGGAAAATGTATTGTTTTCTAATCATTAACTCATCAATGCTTCTCGTAACGAATACAGAACAAATTGAAAATCAGAACGATGTTTAAATTTTTATTAGTAAGTCTCAAACAGTACCAAAAATGCAGTAATAAAGTTAGTAGTTCTGCAGGCTATAAAGAACTAATATAATTTGCCATTTATCTTGTTTGCTTGCAATCCACGGTTCCCATAAGTAAAAGATTTTGGTGTTCCCGGAGTAAAACAAATCAATTTCCAGCCCTGGATATGTATAGGTAGATAGCATGACAAACAAACAAATTTTGGTATTTATTTTATAAGTTTTATCTGCATAAGTTCAGATAATCGAGGGAAGTCCAAAATACGGTACGCATAGCAAATTCAGCTTGAATCAAGCTTGTTTTGGCCTTCAAACGCCAAGCCAACAAGCTGCAAACAAGCTTGTTGTGTCAAGCAAAAAGGTTGAATCAAGCTTGATTTTACAAAGGCAGGAAGTGCCTTGTTTAGACAAGTGATAATCAAACTTGAAATTGGGTTGTTAAGTTCAAGCATATTTTATCTAGTAAAAATCAAGGTTGTATCAAGCTTGAAATATACATGTCGTATCAAGGCAAAATCAAGGGAATTTAAACCTTGAATCAAGAAACAGTGCTATGTGGGTAGAGAGTATGGCTTTTCTTAAGCCTGTTTGATATCTGAACTGCCTATTTTGCTCATTGTTGCAAACATTTTCCCTGTTCCAGGAAGGAAAACCTTTGATAATTTACTGTGCGGTTCATACTAATTATTCAAGAGAAAAGATCGAACACCTTGCCATGGAGTTTGGTGATTTCATCTCTCCGCTATGGTATAATCATTTAGGTATTATCGCTCTGTGTTATGAAGAAGAAAGAAAGAATTGGTGATTTTAGGTCAAAGTCAAGAAGAGAAACATACTCTCATGACACGGTGTTCTTTGGTATCGCCATTACTTCCTCGAAACAATGCGTAACAAGTTAAATAATATCCTACAGCTTGCAATTACAAAAGGAAACGTATTGATATTTAGACATTCACGGTATCAGTCGAGTTGAAGCATGCAAAATAGTAACTTTAAAACCAGGATGTAGGCTAGATATATGATTACTTTTTCCCGTATATTGTGAAACATACTGCGCAATATTCTTTCTTCCGGTTAGTGATGCACCTGTATTTCTCTTTTCTTTTCATTTTTTACGATCGACAGACATCTTGATAGCACAGGAAATGCTTTCCAACACTAATTCCTATCCTGCACTTATTGAGTAACTCACGTGAAAAGAGAAAGTCAAGGTGGAACAAATGTGCTGATGGTACACCTGGTCTGTAGTGCAGGGCTACTATTTCTTTCTAACTTCACGTGATGATGTGAAACGTATATGCACAGTCGTTTAAAGAGAAAATGAATATTCACTTTTCCTTTCAACACCATCTGCTTCCAGTTTGGATTTTTATTAACGAAACGCGTAAATAAGATACGCACTTGACAAAGCACGTTCTAAACAATTCATTCACCAGCTGCAGAAATGGAGCTACCGTGCTTGGTCCGGTGGTAGTTGATGCTTGACAGTTTATTCTGCGTGAAAGAGATAGATCAGTACTGTTGCCAAGCTATCCACACGTTTATCCAGCGTTTTTCCCCAGTCATACTAGCCAAATGCCGGGATGGTACCTTCAAAATTAGACCCTGGCCCACTACCTCCAAACATCCTCTCCCCCACGCTCTACCAGCCTGAGTCATGGATGCCTAAAGACCATAAATTAATTCAGAACTGTTGACACAGTGTCGCTCTTGAATAGTCTAAATTCATTCTGCCTACCGCGCTTGAATACTGTGTGGGAGGGTTGTCTCAGAAACAGACGGAAAATATTTAAACTTGGCGTGTGGGGGAATTGCTTAGCAACGTCTTCGAAACGTGGAGTAGGGATTAGGTTCCGGAATTCCGGAATATTCTGGAATGGAAGTCAGGACTCAGTAATCGGAATGCCAATTTTTGTGCTTCCAGAATTTGGGAATGTCTGAATTCCGGAATGCGGAGTTTGGAACTCTGAATTACGGAATGTTGAAATTTCGGAGCCGGAATTCTAGAATGTCGGAATTTTGGAACTTCGGAACTACGAAGTGTTGGAATTTCAGTACGTCGAAATTTCTACAGTCGAAATTCCGGAATGTCGGAATTACGAAAGTTGAAAGTTCGAAATGTCAGTATTCCGGAATGTCCTAATTGTAGGTTGTCTTAATTCCAAAATGTCGGGATTCTACAAACTCCGGAACCCAAGGAATTTCGGAATTGACTACGGACTTCCGAATACTTTTAGTAAGCACTTTTCTAAAGCTGGGGATGTGGAAGGTAGTAGCCAGGGTCTTAATATAGGTATCATCCCGGTATTTGGTTGGTAAAACTGAGGTGAACCTTGGAAATCGTCCCACAATTTCAGAGCAAAATGCAAGGTGTATATTTTGCTAGATAAACAACATTTTTTGTGCAAAGCCTCTTTGCTTGACATCATGTTAGTGTTTCAAATTCCCTAAAGCTAGCTGTATACCTGAAATGGAAGTTGGAAAATACAGACTTTTTTTTGTCTACGATTACTTTACTGTTGTCCTAAATCCATAGTTTGCTTTGTTTCGCTTCATTCTGCTCAGTTGGTGTGCGCCACCATTTAAATATATGGGTTTAACAGGTCAGTGAAAAAGGATTTGACAAAACTCTTCGCTTCACTTCAACATCCACTTTTTAGTGTGCGAGTAGCCTTAGAAAGAATTAAAATAGCGTCGTAATCTTACATGTTGTATCATTGATTAGGTTTTTTCGTTTTGGACACAAAACAAACAAACGAGAGAAATATCTCGCATAACAAAAGTGTTAATGGAATTACACAGAGTAGAGAGAAGTACACAGTAAAAAATAATTTCTGAAAATTTAGATAAAAGTTCTTATCTGTGCAGGGAGTAAGCTTTTTCCTAAAAACGAGATATGAGCATTCTCATTCAATTTAAAATCAGAACAACTGATCTATTTCCAATCCGGCATGCTCTCATTTTAAATTAAATGAATGCTCATTTCTATGAAAATTGTTTCGTGGTGCTGAGTTTTAAGAAATAGTTTTTACAGTGTATGAACAAGGTGCGTTACTATTGGTTAATTCAAACTTTTGTTCCTCAAAATAAAACACCATTAAAAATTCTACTGTAGCTAAAAAATAAAAATAAAAATCGCACCACCTCTTGTCTTATATGAATATTTCAAGACGGCGGTCAATCAATTCTAGCGTGCGCGGGAAAAACAGTATAAGTCAAAAAACACAGTTTTTCAGGAGACGATTTTCTTCTTCCCTGCCAGGCATAAGATATCACCTATTCTAAAAGTACAAAGAAGCGATTATTCAACTCACGTTTAGAATTGGCTTATACTAAGTTAACCGAAGGTGGGACATCACATACAGATCTCAAATTTTAACTTATCTCACTTTGGCTAATTACTGACTTATACTGTTTTTCCCGCGCACGCTAGAATTTTAATATTAAACAGGAAATGTTAATGAGTCAGAAATGGAAAAGGACTAACCTTACTATTATTAGATTTTGGATATACTGTACAAAACAAAATGGCGGCCACATTATTTATTTCGCCATATCTGTTTCTACAATCTAAAAATGTTGAAGTGAAGTAAGAGCGCTTGGTAACTTGATTAGGGCAAGATAATTTCATCCAAGGTAATTTGTAGTGTGGTACAAGGTTAAGAAACAATTTGATAAACTAAACATACACATACACACACAGAGAGAGAGGGGGGGGGATGAGAAGGTGTTTTTTTAATAATGCGGGAGCGTTGTAAATTCGCTTAAAAATTCCAAATATTGTAATTTTATTACTATACACTAACTTAGTTTGTCTAACGGTTCTATACAGATTTGTATCCGCACTTTATTTATTCATTTATTTAGGTTCCGTTGAATGGGCTGGGAGGACATGTATGCTCTAAGCCTGTCACCAGTTTGAGGGATGACGTCTCTGGCCAAGCATGGTGAAGTATGCTTTCAAATTCGTGATATAAGTGCCATCGCAGCACTCACCTTATAAAACAGAAAATTTTGGGAATCTTCAGTCAAAATTGTTGGCAACAGAACTCGAAAGTCGAAACCTGCATGTCTCTCACCATTAACGCAATAATACAACAGGAGGAATATTTAGACTACGCATTCACCTGGTGAGACTTGTCAGGATGGCCGGCATCAGCAGAACTCAAACCCACACCGCCTCTCCAGCAACCGTAACCACTAGACCACAAGGGATGGGTGAGAATAATCTTGCATTGTTCTTTTAACTTGAACGAACTTTGTATTGTGTCATTCATGGTATGTCTCTTTTCTGTACTTCGGCCCATCACGATTTGGTAATCTCAATGACTCGAAGCCCACTTCAATAAAACTGTAGATTCCGTGCTTGGTAAATTTTACTGTAAAAACACATTTGACTATACTTTCCGAAAATATTTTTGATCTTGTCAGATCGGGAGACAGTTCATGATATGTCTTTCGCCATGCTGTTGTAGGCCATGTACACTGCGGTAGGTAAGGAATATAAAACCAAAACCAAACACTAACAAAGGAACAGACAGAGTGACATATAACAGACAGAAATAGAAACAGCATACGTCCCTTCTAGCGAAGTATTGGACACACTAGGGTTTTGGCCAGGGGAAGTTTTGGGCAGCGAAGTTTTGACCTTGCGAAATTTCGGCTTCGAAGTTTTGATACGCGAGATTTCGACTGCGAGGTTATGTCCCTGGTAGCTTTACACTGCAACAAGGATACTTATTGTCCGTCTCATTGTCTAGTTAAAAACCACAAAAATGTAAGGAATTTCTGCAGATGTTTAGTGAAAATAATTGAATTTGTTCCCTGGCTACGGATTTACTGACGAGTCCAGTTTATCATTCTTGTAGCATTTATGCTATCAATGCTATACTGAAAAGGTACATATACATTAATGTACTATATGCGCCAAAAGTAATTATCCACCAGTTTTCACGCTCAAACGTATGAAGCGTTAAAACAGTACTGTGTTCTTTCTTCCCTTCTCTCTCGCTTAATTTCTCATAAACATACACAATGACAACTTTCACGTTGTCCTATGCGTATGCAACTCATCAAACTTTGATTGCAATTGGGATGCATACGTTTCAGCGTGAAATCGAGGTGGATACTTAATTTTGGCGCCGATAGTACATGTTACTTGCCATAGTCATTCTCTAACAAACTTTTCATGAATCAAGCGTCCCGGTACTATTTTTACCCTCACTACATCACTGATCATGATGTTTTCGTAATTGTACTGTTAATGTGTTATGTATAGATCGATTGCTCTATCGACGTTTCTACCTTGCTTTTATACGAGTCATAGTTCCCAACAGGAAGGACAATATTCCTAATAATTAACAAGTAGAAAGTACGGAAATAAACAACAAGAATTTGAAAAAAAAGTATTTCAAGTTAACAATGACATTGCAAAGATCCGAAACCACAATGTTAAGTATGGGAAGGTTGCTTGTTTCTCAGCTTCTAACAAGACCGTTACCTAACCGTTTTTAATGCCCGTAGGCACAACTGTCAACTTCAGATCTCGTGCGACAGAACTTACGTCACAAAGAGGTCCTTTCTCTCCTGGACCACACATTAAAGTGCGTACATTTCCTAGCAATGTGTAAACACTATACTATGATAACACTATGGTTTGGACCAATGAGTAATCCAGATAATTTGCCAACCAGGATGGGAGGTATGTAAAGCGTAGAACCTTTAATTTTCAACTTTTTTATGTTATTATTTTCTCCGGAAAACAAAATTAGCACACAATAAGGACTAGCATACGTGCTAATTATGGTATGTTTGTTCAACAATCCTCATTGTTGGAAAATAATCGAGTAACACACACGTACACTTTTCGCATTTAGCTTTCCACTACACTGATAATCAAATAAAGCATTAATTCACTCACGATCTTACAGAAGGAAGTTGAATACTGCTGGTTCAGTAATTAATATGTCTGTACAAACTAGTTATTAAATTCCTTGTATATTTTTCCGCAATGAGAAAATAAGAAAAGTAGAATTATAATCAGTATTACTACTGTGCTATAATTGTTTTAATTCTGCATTTTTTTGACGTTATTGCACAGTAAAAAACGATTTCTTAAACTGAGATTAAAGTTTAAGAAACTTATCTGTGCACCGAGAAACAATTTTCTTATAAATGAGAATGATCATATCTCATTTTAAAGAAAATTGTTTCCCGGTGCAGATATAAGACCTTATATCTCAGTTTTAAGAAACCGCTTTTTACTCTGTTCTGTTCCACTATATATCCTAGTCATGTAGAAATCTAAATTACATAATATCGTTTCTGTTAAAGTACATTCGTAATAAAAAAGTTTTTGATACTTCATCTGTATCATGTCGCGTTTTTACACTACTATTAATATTGGTTTACAGCGTATCAATTCCCCTTCCGCAACCGGGATGGAATTTCGATGATTTACGGATGTAATTTATTCTTCAAGCTTGAACGGGTGATTTCTCATCTTTTTTAGAGTGGTTCACAACGTGTCATGGCTACTAGCCAAGTTTGTTTGCCGCTCTTCGTTACCGCGAAGGTGAACGAAAAACGAAACCCTAGTGTGAAGTTAATCGCGTCTAGTTAAAAAATGACAACAAAAGGCCTGATAACGTTTCTCAATGACAACAGTATTCCAGAAGACGTCAGGAATAAGATATATACAAGAAATCTTTGAACGTTATTCTCAAGTAGGGACATGACGGGATGAAAGAGGCCCTTTTGAAAGCGTTTACTTGCATTTGCCTGGATATCCTAGGGAATAAATCCTTGGATTGCTGGCCATAGGAAGGTAGCAAGTTCAATTTCCACCGAGTTTAAGTTTTTATCTTTTTCATTCATAAGAACATTACTTTTATTTTTAGTACTTATAAATAAATGCTCCCTTTTGCTTTTTCTATACATTTTCAACATTTTAATGCGAAGTTTTCGTGTTCATAAGATGAAAATTTCCTCTGAATAGATGGAAATCGGTCTTTAA
>JAGDQP010017031.1:13392-25445 GCA_022664845.1 Lepisma saccharinum
GATGAAATATTCCGCTCGAATTGAGCTGAATTCGAATTTAGTGTGTAGGAGATGTGCAGCCAAACTTTCAAATAAAATAAACAAATGAGTATAGTTATAATCAATGACCGATTTTCTTTCTAACTGAATTTTTAATATGATCTAGTGAGACTCGTGTACCTAATGCGACTTCCTAGAGAATGAACCAGTAATCATTCAAATGTTACCTAATAATAGTCAATGTGCAAACAATTATTACCTATATACGTGACTACTTTTTCCTTCTTGCCTTCAGGTTATTTGTGTGTACGTTCGTGACAACGGGAGCGACGTCTATTTCAGTTTGTTCTCTCCTCAGCTGCTAATGACTTTGTGTACGTTTACCTGAACAATGGAGCATAAGATGCGGAAAACACTTCTTTTGTACTTTGAAAACTTGATGTCTTTCCTTGGTTCTCTAAAATAATACTTTTCTAATTCATGTTTACCTGAATGAGCCTTACATAAGATTCATTATATGTTCTGAAGAGAAAGGAAAGGATATCAATAGGTCACTTGTGTCCTAGATTCATGTTCTCATATTCCACAATTAAAAATCACATTTTTATATTTATAAGTGGTACTTAACCACTAAATAGGTTTCTATGATATTATTTTTCTACTATCGAGTCTTTCAAAAGTCTTGCTGTAAGCAAGGGTGGGTCTGGAACGGTGCCCACCCAGCATCGCGATGCATTTGGGGAGCTGCTGTGAATAAGACAGTGGCGATCCAGGGGTCTTCTCTGCCAACCCGTCTGGTCAGCGTGGGAGGAGTAGACCAATCTCTTCCCTGCGGGGAGAGGCCTAATCTAGTAGTGGATCGAATATGGCTATGATTAATATATATACAGGTATATATACCGATATATATGTATGTATGTGTGTGTGTGCCGCTGTCATAGATATATGTATGTGAGAAATTTATGGATCATGAAGAGGAGCAAATTATATTTATGTATTTATTGCATGCATGTTTATTAGATTACAGTTCAATATTCTCTTAAACATCATCTTCTGGAAAATTAGGTTTTTTCTTCTTCTTATAGCACTTCATTTGTATTGATAAAGCAAGAGATTCTTATTTCGGCATTCATGGCAGTCAACTTATCAAAAACTAAAACCAAGGGGGTGAAGCCTATCCTTTCCCGACGCCAATCATTGCTATGCGCCCTTGGTATGAATTAATGGCTGGAAGCTTCGGACCCAGTATGACCCGGTGACCCGATTTAGACCAGGTAACACGGAGGACAAAATATAGTTTTTTTTTTAAATTATTTCCTTTCGTTTGAACAGTGTTTCTGTTAGGGGTGACCTGGATCGGAAATGTTACCCGCAGAGTACGAAAATTACTACTCCGAAATTCCCATTTGACTGTTTCCAAGACCGGGTCAATTGGGTCAAGTTTCGGATCGGGACGCCGGGTCACCTATATTCGGGTCAGACCGGGTCAGAAAAGTGACCAGGTTTCAGCTCTGATTTTAGGTTTTAGTTCATTTAGTTTGCAAGGTCGCCATTGTTTGAGTGATGTGGGGAAGGGAGGGGATATGGGTAGGCATATATCACCCTCTTGACTCCACCTGTGTGTACCTTAAAAGTATTTCCGCAAAAAAATGAATAAAAGGTACGTACATAATAGAATAAGAATAACTGGTCAAAATGCGATACCGGTACCGTGTATTGAGTAAGCAAAACCGTTGTCCCTGGATGGCGAATCTTATTTCACTGCCAATAAGTGCAACCACAGGCACTTCTATCCGTCATATGCGAGCACGATGCCTGCAGAGATCAAATATGCTCCAACCAAGATATTTTGCATAAGAGTTCATGGTGTAATTGCCGGCTCCGAACATGTTCTCACTGACCTATACATCTACGAGAGTCATAATGCTACTAACAATGACGTCTATAATAACGAGCGTCTGCAAAAGAGATCGCTGCCGTTATTACAAGGAAAGCACGTGGACGACAATTACATATTCTGTCCCGTCCAAGTAAGTTTCCACCACGCCAGAGAAAAAGATTCCTTCCTCACCGATCATCAAGTATCGGTTGTTCCTAAACAGATGAGCCCGACCAACGTTTTCCAATGTCATCCAATCGTGGGCTTCTGGGTTGTCTTGGCGCAACACGTCTGTACGCTGCTTAGCTACGGAACACGAGCTAAGAGATAGTCAAGCCTACTTTCGGCAGCACCAAGAAAAGGATGTTCAATCCAGCTAAAAAAAGGGGACTATATGCCCATTAATTATTTTGTATAGCTTGTGTATTCTTATATTGTAAAAACAATTTCTAATAAAGTGTATATACCATCTTTCGCATGCCGTTTTTTGGAGAGGGCGGGGGTCTATTTTAATAGAGCACACGTTAATAGTGAATATGCAGCACTGAATTATGGTATTTTCAAAAACAGTGGATACAGGAAATATATAAGGAAGTCAACTTCATTTTTTTTTAGAGTTAGGTGAGCTTTCGGTTTCTTGGAACTATTGCTTAATTCTAAACAATGTTTACATTTTTTTATAACCTGTGCCATTTGGGATCTACGGTATATAATTTGTCGACTCCAGAACCTAAGAGGCACAAGTGACATCTATGAATAAAAAAATAGTTTAAATTTATCTTTTAAATATAACCCGAAATATATATGACACAAAATTTTTTGTGTCACTCGATTATATATAAAAGATTACCTCCAGCTTTTTATTCTTCATAAATGTCACTTATATCAATTGGCTTCTGTACTAAAATGTTTCATTCAAAAATTGTTTAGACTTAAGCAATAGTTCCAACAAATGTAAAACTGATCCCGCTGTCTATTTAAATATTTCAAGATGACCTCACATATATATAAGATATAAGATCTTGTTATGGATTGAACCCTTTTTGTTCCAATGTTTTCCATTTTATACTTTCCTTGTTATTGACTATGGACAAACTTTTCTGACGCAATATTGGTCACATCAAATTAACTATAGTAACTGCCAAACCGAGGGAAAGATCAAAAATATTTTCTATAGAAGTTATTGAGCTTTCAGTCACACTTCCAATTAAATTAAAACTTACTACGCTTTCAGTTAGATATGTTAAAGTTGACAACCCGCGCGTACAGATATTTTTTCCTGGACGCCACTGGCTTCCCATTTATGTTAATTTAATTCTGCATATATACACTTATACTATCTCATTATTTTGTTTCAAAATTCTAAATCTAATACTGTCGGAGTTGTATATGCCTGGTACTGACTTTTACTAAATAATCCTGTGCACATACAGAGGTGATTCTGAATGACCGTGCAAGAAATAAATTTCTTACATCAATACACTAGAGTTCATTTACACATCAGTCGAAGTCCGCTTCGTTTTTTTTTTAAATACAGGGTTACCATATTCGAGTTAAATCGGCTTCTTAAAATGGCAAATAAAATAAATATTTCTGGATGAATCAGAAAATCTAGATGAAAGTGAAAGTTCATTTGTATCTATAGGGCAATATTAGAAGCTAAAATGTAATGCCAGTAAGTTACCAGCGTTGCTAACTGCGTATAAAATTTTATTTTTCCAACTGGCACTACATGTTTATTGGGCATCTGGTACCCACAAGTGGTGAAGGAACACTTCATACATAAAGCACAGAATACAGAGTTGCAAACTGTGGATTAATGTACAAGGTGAATCTTCAAAATGTTTACTTTGATCATTTAAACTCGTAAATTATAAACAGTTTGCAACACTGTTTTCTGTGTTTCACAAAAATTATCATGTTTACTTTTAATTTTTGCATGGTCATTCAGAATCACCTTGTATATGTTTTTTTTTTTTTAAGAAACGTCGTCCAAATAAGAGAGGTGTTCAAGACAATATTGTGTCCTAATTGATGACTTCTACAGTATTTGCTTTGAAGCAAATCCAAAACGGTTCCGGAAGCTAACCTTGTGTTCCCCAGAGATAGTAAAGAATCATAGACAGTATAAACAACGGAGATGTTACAAGCATAGGTACTATTGAATTGTAAAAATCTCCATATTTGTTTTGTGATGATGATGATGTGTTCCATCGGATGACGGGACGATACCTACAGTTTAAAGGCGGCTCGAAAATCACTTGTACCCCCAGCGAGTATTGAAACCGGGACCCTTTGATTACAATTCAAGAGGCGTTACTGTTTGTCTCACCGGGATTACAAGGTTCCTTAATCTAGAGAAGAACAATTAATCAAAATTGAATGACTGAGTGAATTGTTATTAACGTCCTAAACGAGCTGCTGAGCTTTTAAGGACGGGACATAGAGTTTTAGGTAAAGTGGGCTCCGAACCACTCCATTCAATGAACCCGGCGGAAATTGAACCCGTGCTCGCGCGCACAGAAAGCGAAGACGCTTACTTTTCAGGCACAAAGAGGTTAACAATGATTTGTATTTGGAGGGACATCTTACTCATTTACTCATAAAAAATATTATGAACTTAACCAATTAACATAATTTTCCAAAGTAAATCTTCGGTTTGAATATTTTTGTAGCTTTATCTCTTAAAAAACAAAGAACGGGATTACAGCCCGTATAGATAAATCGGGTGTTCTTTCATTAATCAAGACACAACCATAATGAATAGATTTCACAGCAATAAATGAAAACTTATCTACAGTAATACGTCTTAAGTGGCCTCAGTACCTACGCTGTGTGTGTAAGAGAGAAAGAGTTTTCACATTTTTAAAGATACTGGACAAATGGCAATCATTAATGAAATTTTGGAAAGCAGCCAAATAATAGGCCTACTTGTGAATGTGTATAAAATGAACTACCTGACATTTTGACTTTATATATTTTAGCTGAGAAATTAGAGTACCCGTAATGGTGTACGCGTATTACGTCATCAATGACGGGTATTCTAATTGCTCAGCTAAAATAAACAATGTCAAAATATCAGGTAGTTTTATCTGACACGCATTCACAAATATTATTGGGGCCACCGAGCCACCGTAGCTCAGTGGTAGAGCGTTGGTGTAGCATTCGGGAGATCGTGGATTCAATCCCAACTGTCGACCATCCTGACTGAGGTTTTTCCAGGGTTTTCCCCCCAGTCTCACCAGGCAAATGCCAATATGGTAATTTCAACTTAGGCCCTGGCTGACGCCTTCCCGCATCCTCCCCTCCCCTATCCCTGCCTGAGCCTTAGATGCCTAAAGGCCATAAATAAAATTCAATTCAATTATTGGAGGCACTTTCCAAAATGTTATTATGTATGCTTACTTATAAACACACACACTCACGCACGCAGCGTAGGTACTGAGGCTTCTTAAGAACTTCAGTGAAGTGGACGGAAGAGAACGCTGTATTGAATTCAGGTAAGCAGATGTAAACTTACCCAAGAGGAGCTTCACCTGACGTTCCACTCTCGAAGCTATTACTTTGTCAACTGTAATCCGCTGTGGATGAAAAGCTCCCAGACAACCTGGAGTAAATGCATGATGTTACGTCATGCCGAGAGGGGAAAATAAATTCTTCCCAGCAAGTTCCAATTGCAATATCAGCAGTGTCCATTGCACGTAAATATAACACTGCTTTCACCTCCCACCTTCGGTTCTCCATTTCATGAAAGAAATTGCCGAATAGCTTGTAGCATACGGAAACAATTTTAACACGCTAATTGTGAAAGGAAATAGAGTCTGTTGCTTCAGGCTTTCTACTTATATTTCATCATCTTCCATCTCTCCCTCTCTTCCTCCTTCTTTCTTCATCTCTATTTATTTCTTTTTCTTTATCAATTTCTTTGTTTACAATAATTATTTCAACTAAACAATTAATTAAATGCAAAGATTGAGTAAATGATCTATATGGAATATAGCGCTGTATGGGGCCGAAATATGAAAGAGTGAATAACAATAATAGAAGATTTCGAAATGCGATCATGGAGAAGAATGGAAAAATCAGCTAGACACACAAGATGCATAATGGGGAATTTCTGAAGAGAGTAGACTGAACGGCCGTAGCTCAGTTGGTAGAGCGTTCGGTTAGGGATCCAAAGATCCTGGGAATGAACCCAACGGCCGTCCACCCTGACTGAAGTTTTCCAGGGTTTCCCTCAGTCACTGCAGGGCTAGTACCTACAAAACTAGACCTTGCCCGACTACCTTCCAACATCGTCGCCCCATCCTATCTCAGCCTAAGCCTGAGATGCCTAAAGTCCATAAATAGAATTCAAATTCTGAAGAGGGTAAGTGAGAGATGTACAATGCTGAAGGCAATACAGAAGATAAAGGAAACTGGGTAGGACATTGACTATAGGTATGCAGTTGAAGGTATGGTTGAGGGAAAGAGAGGACGAGGAAGACGACGAGTCCAACTGCTTGACGGTATTAAGGCAGATGAAACAATTACTGATACTAAAAAGGAAAGCGCAAGATCGGGATAAACGGAGAAGGCTTTACATGTCTCAAGGACCTGCCGCTATCGGAAGAGCCGTAATGATGATGAATTTGACTTCATTTATGGCCTTTTGGGCTAGTATTGGGTGGGAGAGAAGGTGTTGGATAAGATAAGATAAAATTAATTTAATGAGCGGTAACATCACTATGGCTTGGGACTGTCCCGACGAAAATGTTGGAAGGTACTCGGCTAGGACTGAGTTAGTACGTATCATCCCGGCATTTTCCTGGCGTATCTGAGAAAAAAACCTGAAGAAACCTTAATGTGGATGGACGGCTACTGGGATCATTCCCAGAACCTTCCATACTAAGCCAATACTCTACCAACTGAGCTACGGCCGCTCGGTATGATGATGAAGGCCAAAATATTCTGTCAGCTGTCTTGATATTCAAGTACAATTTCAAGTGATGAGCTGAAAGTGAACGTTGAAATCGCGGGGCTAGAATGAATCTCAAGTCATAGATTAGTTATCCATCAAAAGAATATTTTTAAGAGTATGCACGAAACGACTGCACGAGTATAATATGCATGTGAAGGGTTTTCGGTGCCACTGGTAATTACATGTGATTTTAATATGTTTTAAGAACAAATGTAGTAAAAAAATACATTTCCAAATATTAAAAGAAAAAGTTCTATGTGAATATGTATATGAAAGTCGTATTCACAATATTTCACTTTGTCTAGTCAAGTTTTATGAAATGAGTAAAGAGACAAAGGTAAGAAACTTACATTAAAACTATCATAGGAGGAATCTCAAGAAGGTTAAAGGTCATTATCTCAAAATGAATGTTTGGACTTTCAAACCCTAATTTTTGTGAAAAATTAAACAAATTGCCAAATGCCATAAAACAAAATTTCACAAACTCTATAAAATTACCATGAACTTTTATAAATACTAGGGTACCTGTGCTGATACGCAGCACTGTAAAATAAGAATGAATAGATGAAAAGGAGAAGTAATGAAGTATTAGAAAAGAAGAAGGTTGTAAAATAAAGGACAAACACAGAAGAGAAAATAACATTATAAAACAGTACTTATTAATAGAACAATGAATGTAAAACAATCTTTAAATTTACGAAACTTCTTTCCAAACAACGTTAGCAGTATATCGACCTATTTGTTTTAGTTCAATGATTACATTCTCAAAAATGACCTCACACGTGATAGTGCTACACACAACTGGTCATGACTGAAAACAGGTTCAGGCAAATATATACCTACGATATCGAGGGCTAGCCCTGGGGTCTTGTTTATTGTCATACTGAATGCTAATTGAATTGGAAACTGTCTTTGTTTAAAAGAAAAATGAGAAAAATAGTGTCAGCTGACGATAAATGAAAGCGAGGCCGAAGTACTCTTTGGCCAACGTTAACTCCATTTATAATTTGTAGATCTAAGAAGTTATCATACATTTTGTGAAGAATTAATTTTATGCCATTCAGTAAGCCTTATAATATCACAATAGAACCTTCTTTTAGTTCTAGAATATATGGTGGTAAGTCGCTCGTGTCTAAACTGTCCAAAAATTCAGTGGGATATTGTAGACATTCAGTTTTACCTTAAGTAATAAAAGAATTTACCCTGAAGTAGGTTCTTGATCTTCCAGGAAGCCGATCAAAAACTTTTAAATTTATTTCATTACAGTGCTCATTTTTGCGTGCTAAAATAACTACTCCAGAGAAACTGGAAATACGTACAGGTGATGTAATATCCTTCCCGGATACACACCATTACCTATATATATATATATATATATATATATTAATAAAATGCATGTTCTTCTGCCTTAGCTTGAATATTTTTACTTTCTAATGGCTAAGCGACTGGACAAAGGATTTTGAAACTATTTTGAATGTAGTTGAGGAGGAGAAGGAATTATGAAAATACGTTTTAAAAAATTAAACACTTTTTAAAAACATACTTTTCTTTTTTTTAAAAAAAAATAATAAAGCAATTCGTACTAAAAGTAAAAAAATAATATTGTTTTCAATAAAATCACTCTAAAACAATCTATTTATGCATGACTAAAATTAAAAGGATGGGGCTAGCTCTCATATACAATCACTTTATTAATTCTTCAATTGGGGCATTCCATGATTTTCTTTTTAGTCATGCATAAATAATTTTTTTTTAAAGTAATTTTCTTGAAAACAAAATTATTTTTACTTTTCAGTACGAATTGTTTTATTTCGTATTTTAAGAAAAACATGTTTTTAAAACGTTTTTTTTTTTAATTAAGTTTTTCCACATTTGAAAGGTCATGTACTTACTTAACAGTACTTTGAATCTTGTCTCTAAAAGTAGTTCATCAGATATTTCTCTGGAAACGTTCGGAAGACAGGGATGTGAATGCTTCATAACATATCTAGGCATAAAACCATGAAAATAGATCCAGTAGAAATCACTGGGCGTCTGGAAAAAGGTTCTACAGAAATAGCTCCCATAAGAAATGTATAGGAAGGAAATACTCTTTAATTCAAAGTTGGTTAGGAGGACAGGGATGAGAATGATTCATAATATGTATATCTAAGCGTAAAACGAGCATTTTGAAAGAAAAATCATACAAATTGGTCCAGTAGAAATGGATGGGCGACTGGACAAAGTTTTATAAAACTATCTTAAATATATAAATTATGACAACCGATAATTTCGGAAATTGCAAATATTTGACTATATTTTGTCATATTAACATATTTTCAGAAAAAAAAAAGAAAAAATTTTTTTTTTAATAACTTGTTGGCTCAGACCAGGCGATAACGTCCCAGACTTCGGGCCGAAAAAGGAGAGGAGCGCAAGTTCGAATCCCTCAGCCGACCATGCTCGTGTGAGGTTTTCCAAGCCAAGGCTTGTCTCAGTTTAACAAGGCAAATTCCAGGATGGTATCTTAAGTAATTATCTGGCTGATACCTTCCCCACCCTCTACCTACCCCACGCCGATCTGACCCAAAGATGACAAAAGGTTATAAATAAATTCAAATTCAATTGTAGGTCAAAATATAGGCACCGAATATTTAGAAAATGTAATAATAAAAAAAAAAAAAATAGTAAAATTCGTAATAGTGGAAAACAAAATAAAAATATTGAAATAAAGACAGAATAATGAACAGTGTCAGTGACCTGGACATCTCCCAGCTTCTGGTCGGGTGTGTTATCCACTACACATTGGCCGCATGTATACAGGATGTTGCAAAATAACACGGACGAAACCACATCACGACATTACTGACATGAAAATACGAAAAAATGTAGATAATCCCCCTCAAGGGTGCACAAATGCTTCGTATAGGCTGTCGAAAATATAGGAACATGAATTCTAGAGCTTAATATTTCCAATACCGTTAACAGAAGGAGCTGTGTTGGCATGGTACCCTCAAAGACTTCGAACCTGGTTTCTCCAAAAATGCATATTCCAAAATTGTGCAATGGGTGCGCAAGGGACTTTCCAAAAGAAGTAAAGTATTCCCAGGCATTCTCTGGAGTGAATGTGGGCGGAAATAAGCACGAATAATACGACTTCCGTACTAGTACAAATGATAATCGTAATCACTAGCATCCAACCGAGCAATGACAGTCTCTTTTACTGATAAAAAGTACCACAAATGTTCGTTGAAATGTATGTAATTTACTCCTGTTTGTTATGCAACCACGCGTTTTTATTATTATTATTATTATTATTTCGGAAAGGAAATCTGTTTGAGATATCGACTTGTCGCAAACGAATTATTATTACTTGTTGGAAGATAATCCTATTCATGCTTATTTGGATCCAACTTTAATTCAGAGAATTTCTGGAAATCCCCCTGCTTCCTTTAGAGAATCCCTTGCGCAACCATTGCACAATTTTGGAATATGCATTTTTGGATGCAACAGGTTTCAAATCTTTGAGGGTAGGTGTCGGGCTTTGAAAGTGCACCCATAGGCCATTCATTCTCTATGGATCTAAGTGTATGTTAGCGATATACAAAATGCATATTGTTGAACGAATATGCCAGTGGCGGATCCAGAGATGGGACGCGGGGGCGGGCGCCGCTCTCTCAAGGGAAAATGCATGATTTTTATAGCATTGTTTCAACAATTTGTCTAAGAAAAAGCTTCCATTTTTTTTTTCGGACAAATCTAATTTATCTAGAAATATGTAACAACTAAAGCGCAAACAACTAGATTCCTCTTTTCGAAAGTTTGGATTCGGCGATAGTGGGGTGAGGGGTAGGAAGTACGGCTGCGACTGCGGGGACAGCGTAGAGAAGGTTATAATGTTACTATTTTCCCTCCCTCTGTCTTACCCTTCTGTGTGTTGGTGAGCTCGCATAGTTGGAAGAGATTTGCGGAAGTTGTAGTGGAGAGAGGCTTCCTTAGAAATGAGATGTCAACATTCTTCTACCAGTTAGGAAATAAGATCACGGAGTTCATTTCTAAACCGGAATGTTCTCTTGATAAATTTAATGAGAACCTTAATATCTCATTTCTAAGAAGTTGTTTCTCGGTGCACAGATATAACGTTTTTTTTTTATTTTAATAAACCACTTTCTACAGTGTACAAAATATATATCATACTTATGGCTCTAAAATTATTCATGTTCATAAGACCATTTTTCATAACGGATATGTACAAATAAGCAATTTGAATAGGTAGATTGTTAGACAAATATTATATCCTTCATCTGCAGAAATTATAAAAAGAAATATTATTGACCTTGAAATGAAAATGATAGAATGAAAGAGCAGAAATAAAGACGAGAGCCTCAAAGTATGTACATTTTATTTTATGGAGCTTACCCATGAAATGACTGAGGACAAGAAACGGAAGGTAAGTGAATCCTTGTAAACTAGTTTCATACAAGCATTTTCATTACCATTTCACTTACGCAAGCCAAATTAGAATTTACCCTCTTCAAGAGTCTGTGGATCACAACTGAAGAAGAAATCGTGATCCACAGACTCTACCCTCTATACTATTCAGCTGCGCCATCTTTGGAGTCTGGACTAAGGTGAGAAACCTAATTGATTAAAGAAATTCTTGGATAAAATTCCTAGAGATCTTGGTTTCCAATGGCAGCATTTATAGTCGAAATTAAAGATAAAGGGGACCTATATTCAATATGACCACTGGTGAATGTGGACACAAGTGAGCAGCGTCCTCCTGACTATACAAAAAATATTCGATCTAGAAAATATGATCTATTTAACAATTGACATATAACCAAACCATGCGGCCAAACCTATTTATTTTACAGTTATTGTATAAAATAACATAGGAATAATATTTGACGGAGCAACCCCTCAACTCTGCAAAACCATTTCCACTGTTGAATAAGAGCATGTACATGTAGCGAGCGGCCGTAGCTCAGCTGGGGAAGCGTCAGCTTCCTTTTCGGGAGGTTCTGGGTTCGATACAAGTGGCCGATCATCCTGACTGAGGTTTCTTCACAGTTCTTCCCCAGTCATATCAGGCAAATGCCGGTAAGGCACCTTTAACATAGGCCCTGGACGACACCTTCCCAAATCCTTTCCCCTTCCCTATTCCGGCCTGAGCCTTAGATGCCTAAAGGACATAAATAAAATTCAATTCAATTCAATTCAATTCGAAACAGATGTATAAAAGCAGTATAAGTA
>JAGDQP010017032.1:1142-39395 GCA_022664845.1 Lepisma saccharinum
CTCTTTTCATAGCTTAGTTCACTTTATTGGTTCGCTCCTCTGTACATTTTTCGTTTTTTTAAAAAAAAACTGACACTCTAAGCTTCATTTGTGGTAGTCTTGACATAAACTCTAATTGTTGAAACAAAATCTATATATTTTGTCCTTTCTAAGTGTTTGTTGTATCATTGTCTATTCGTGGTTCCTCTGTGTTGAAAAGACAAAAAGAACTGGCATGCAAAGATGGATGTGATCTAACAAAACCAATTTATCTTTTATCTTCTTCGTATGTTAATTCATCCTGTTTTATATGTGCGTGTCAAAATATATATACATACATACATAATGTATTATCCTTTCCATTTCCATCGCTGTCAGGGGGCTCCCTCATGAATTATTAAAATCCCCTGAAAAGCAAGATACCCCTACTACTGTGCTTCCATCTGGTGGGAAGAAAAAGAACTACAAAAAAAGAGATAAAAAAAAGAAGGTAACATTAAGATGGAAATGAATTGCAAAGTAATTATATATTAAACTGTTGTTTCTGGTTGGCGTGTTCTTTTCTTTTCTTTTTCTTTCTATCTGTTTTTTTGTTTGTGTATGTGTAAAATAACAAAATAGGCTGTGCAACAGATGAAGAGAAAGAGGTATTTTGCTTGTGTGACATATGCGTTTTAACAGTTTAAAAGAAATGTTTGACCGACTGGTGAGAATAGCTTGGTGTAGTAAGGAGTACATCGGCTCGATACCCACGCGAGTCACGGAAAATCAGTATTTTCACTGAATATAAGCAAATACAACTTTAATTTCCCGTATATACGTATTACATTATATGATTTGATTTACAGTAAATGTTCCTTGTGTAATTTAACATAATTGTAGGGTATTTAACAATAAATACGGTAATATATTACTCTCATTAGTGTACAAAGCTGTTCACTGACATATATTACATTAATGAACTAACATCTGTATAGTAATTTAATAACTGAATTTTAACTGCTTATCCGCTATTAGTGCTGTGTTATTGATTGAACACAGGCAATAGGGTTGGAGAAACAGTAATTACAAGTATTTAATTAAGACTTGCAGTAAGATATAGTGCTTTCAGGGGACTATTCATTACATATAGGATGTAATTATGTCATTTTTTATAGCAAAAAGTATGTGGTTAGTTTAAAACACTAAATAATTGTCCATTATGCCCCCCAGCATATAGCAAAACAAAAGGTGTGTACTGTATATAGCTTACATTCAAAAGGTTAATCATCCATGTGAAGGAGTATCCTGAGAAGGTAGGCAATTTGCAATATTTCTATGGGTAAGTGTACTCCTTGACTACTTAGTCTATGGGCCACAGGATTTGAGTATAATTTGGGGATACCAGATTTCCTTCTAACCACAATTGTATTGGTATCTGAGGACCACGAAAAACTATGATGGCCGTCTCGGAACGGTAGCTTTTCAAGATGGCGTCGAATCAAGGATGGCGCCCAAGTCGATTTATAAAACTGGCAATATCTCAGCTCCTAATTATCAAATTTTAACGCTCTTTTTTTTAACGATAGCCCTTTATATTTGCAACAAATATTGTTCTCATCCATTTTGCCGTATCTTTGACGATATGTGAGGAAAATAACAAGAAATTAATTTCAAAGCGCTTTAAGTTTCATTTAATCTATAGTAATGAAAAAATACTTTGGGCAGAAGAAAAGAGAAATTAATTAGCTTTCGTTTGATGTATTTTTGAATATTCTAACAATAATACAACCGGAAATATAAAAATTTGAATGTTCAAAAGTCCGCTGCGTTCAGGAAACTAAAATCAAAATATAAAATTTATCTTCTGCAAAAAGCATGTAACGTGAGCTACATTTCATATTATTTTACTCTCTTAAAATGTAAACTTACATTGCAAATTTTAGTCGTTCTCTTCACTCTGAAAACCCAGTCTTTTCGTTAACTGTATACTCCTCAGTATCTGTTTTAGGTAGGTTGTCACAGTCGGCGAGCTTACAAGCAGGTGTGCACTTCATGTTATTAAGCAAACAAGAACAGCTAGGTAGCTTAGAGGAACGAGAACAAGGGCAACTCAAAAGGCTCAAGGCAGCTTCTGGAGCTGGTAATCCGGTCATCCACTGAACAGATAAATGTCAACTCTCGTCAATTGTCCAACCATGGCTTTCATGCTCGGGAATTTCAGGAAAGTTCTCCAGGTATCGTTTCCAAATTGCAGATTGATAATTTGCTCTAAGTGCATGCTGATAGAGGCAATCTTCACAGGGAGGAAGTTGAACAGAATCGATTGCACCTCGTTTGCTTCGAAATAATTGGTAGCGTGCTTCATTTACTTGATCAATACGCTTATTTCTCAAATACAGGAAGCAAACAAACTTTTGTAGTTGGCTGAAAAGTTCACTGTTTATATTCCAGTCTCTTCCAAAGGAAGATAATAAATGTATAAATTCCTCATCATTTCACAATAGTTTAATTGCCTTTAATTTTCTTTGACTACACATGGTACTAACTGAATCACAACCAGTCATTGCTTGAAGGGAAGGTAAAGCAGATACTAAAGGAGATCCCGAAACTGAGACAAGTTTCCTTACATCAATAAGTAGAATTCGGTTTTTTGTTCCACGTTAAATATAAATATTAGTTTGATTGTCAATGTGCACAGACGCATATGCACACAGTAGGAGCACATCCGTGTCATTTGATTTACATATGACATTTGAAAACTCTTGTGAGGCATGTTTAATATGTAACATTCTCGTATCATCTTCTTGAGAAGATGACAGTTCTGGCACTTCATTGATATCTTCTGCTGTAATTTTTAAACACTTGTTTCCATACGTTACGAACAAAATTTTTCCTTTCAAATCCATTATTTTTTCCTTTTGCTGCCAACTTTCTGCTAGGAATCTCGTTAGCTTATTCTTGCTGTCATTACTTCTTAAGAGTTGCTTCCAGTTTTGTACTTTATGTGCACTCTTCAAAACATGAAATGAAATCATTTCATCAGCACCTCTCAAAGTTCTGTCAGCGGACTTTATTGATTTATCTTTATACGTGTCAAAAACTGCATCTATTCGGACACTTTTAAAACTTGTTGCAGTATTAAATGAGATATTTCATCAAAAGTACATTTTTCTCCATTTAACTTATGAATAAGCTCCATTGCGTCAATAACTGTTGCAGATTTATCTTGCGGATGGTCACTAGGTGAAACCATACCCTCAAGAAAGTTCGCAAGTGCGGCTTTATTAGTTTTCCTTAAAGTACCATCAGGATTCGCTAGACTCCATGGCAAAGGACCCAAGGGATGACTGAAAACTTCCCCCATGTTTAGGTTACGGTTTTCTGCTTTCAAAATCATATTTCCGAAAATATTTCTGACTGTTTTAAAATTATTTCTTTGTTGGTTGTTTTACGCCTAATCTCCTGGTTGTTTTTGAAAGTTTGCAAACGAATTTTTTAATAGGGTCAAAGAAACCTTTATTCTTTTCTAAACGACCATGTTTGAAGTCTTCGTAAGCTTTTTCCCCTTTCTGTCTTGCTAGTAATAAATCATTTTGAACTTTTGTCGGTGCTTCTAAGCCTGTTGAAATGTGCACAATGTTGCAGGAATTTTTGTCGAAAGGGTTGGTACACTAATTCTGCAGAAGCTCAACTAAGACCGAGGCTTGTTCTTCGTCTTTAGAAATACGAGTCTTCTGAAGATCCGGATGCTGGTATTTCTTGTCTGGAATGATTTCTACAAATTCTCGCATCTTCCCAAGTGCTGAAGCTCGATATTCTGCGGTTAAATAGTATTTACTGACTGCTACAAGCTTTAAATTGAATCCTTTTGTCCCACCTGCTGTTTGTGTATATTTATTTACTGTCTCCTCTAAAGCCTGATCAACCGGAATTCGTGCAAATGAATTCTTTGATTTCAGTTGGACAGAAAATTCTCCAGACATGAAAAACTCAAAAATGGAAGGATTTCTATGTTCCAATTGGGATAGTTCAGTCAAATGAATTGATAAGTACCTGGCATAGTTTATTTTATCTAAAGCAAAACACCATGGGATAATTTCTTGTAAACACGAAAAGTAGAGTAACCTTCCCTATGAGCTCGAATCAAACCCAACAGTAACTCCACTAAATCTATGTAAAACATCCAGAAAGACGAAAGTGCTCCGTTTTAATGTCTTAAATGATTCAGATAGTCTTCGAAAAAATTTCTTTGGTTTTTGTCGTCTCCATACAATGTTTCAAATCTGTTTTGAGATATGTCTTCGGCAAATGAACAAAATAACTCATTTAATTCTGTAACTGTAAAAGCAAGATGAATATTTTCGACTTTGACATGATCCAAAAACTCACTCCAAATTATTCTCATTAAGGCTTCGTAGACGCATTTGTGGAGTCTTACAGCACGGTTGTATTGCTTTCCGTCTAAAACTTGAGAAATTGAGCCAATTGCAATTGTTTCTGATTCTACTGCTGTTGTGCTATGGTTACGTGCGGCCTAAAAAAAAAGAGTTCAAACTTCGACCTCGTAAATATCAGCGGATGACGTCCCAGACAAATCTCTCTTCTGGGAGCTCGACTTCTCTGGATTTGGCTCAGAGAAAGATTAAGAACTCATATATCCTCAGATGACACAAGAGAATAATTTTAATCAATAAATATCCAGCTTACAATGCCTATCGAGCGCCAGCCAAATCTACTACAAACTTGATATTCAAATTTGCCCCCAGCTCCCTACTGATATACAATCCGCACGACACATCACATAGAATACCTAACGGGAGCCAGATACCTGCCTTGCAGATACATAAATTACGGTTCGGCTGCGGCGAAGTAGGATACGAACTTAACAGAGCTGTAAATAACATAAATCAAATCAATGCTGCTCAAATTAGAATCAACGTGCTTTATAAAGGTGAGGTCTCAGGATCAAGCTCTTATTGTGAATGATACTCAAGACTTTTCTGAGAGAGATTAATAGTATTTATTTCTGAAATCCTTGCTTGCTCTAATTTTCTGATCAAATTCATATAACGAAGATTCTCCGTTGCTCCAATAAATCTTGTCTTTAAACCCACCCAAAAACCATACCGACTCCCCCCAACCATGTGTAGAGCGGTAGTAGCTCTACCAGGATAATCGTCTATCCAAGAGTCGATACTAGACTCTTGGCCAAATTTGAGAGGTGGCAGTAGCCTCCCTTTCTAATACTCCCAATTTTAATTCCCCTCAAAATTAAAATCTGGCAGAATCCCGGGACGGTCGCGGCAGCAAAACTAAGCATGTCCCAACAAATAATACAGAAATTATTGAATTCCCGTATTCGCATCAAATCAGAATCCGGACATCACGAAAGAATTAATACCGAATTAAACGGGAAGCCAGCCAGTGAGTCCCTCCAAAATCTTAGCAGTAATATTCATACTATACCTCATAGTGCATGTCCGCCGTATTCTCAGTCTCCGAGAATTTCCATCACGGCAGCTCACTGGTCTCGAGCAACGGCCCCTGATGCTCGTCCGAAGACAAAATTTACTCTGAGAATCGTCACCTCCCCCACATCGGATTTAAAGCTTATATATGTTCCCTGACGCACACAGCCCACTGACCATGCTGGCTACCAAACGAGAGGATACAAAGGTAGCTCAGCCAACAACAAAAAACGGCGCAAAAAATAGCTATTCACACCCTCAGACCTTTTTTTTTGTACGAAAAAATAAAGAAAGAATATAAAGAATCTGGCCGAGGAGAAATCCGCTGGCTCCCTG
Source organism: Lepisma saccharinum (assembly GCA_022664845.1). NCBI lineage: Eukaryota > Metazoa > Arthropoda > Insecta > Zygentoma > Lepismatidae > Lepisma > Lepisma saccharinum. The sequence continues at coordinate 6,908 of JAGDQP010017032.1, forward strand.
CTTTTTTCGACTTTCTCCTGGTTCAGCTGAAAGATACTTTGAGAAATACATACAAATATTTTAAATGATTACAAAAACTGAGTACATAAGAATTTGAATATAGAATAACAAAATATTAATATGATTAAACACCTAATATGTCCCGGCGGGGCTTTTTTCTAAAATACCATTTACCTTATTAGCATATATGCATAACAATATAATTAGTAATATATTACAAGTTAAATGAATTACTACAGTACATATAATTTATTTACACATTTGTTGATGGGAATAGGGAGTTGTGGTACACAGTGCCACAACACTGCTAAGTCTTTAAGTCCAGTGTTACCAAATAACTTCCCAATAATATAAAGTAGGTTCCAAACTATGTGAAAAGGTCCCATCATTACGAAAATACTGTCAAATTCATTGGGATCCATTTAATTTCTGTTGCTTTTGAAAAATGGCCTGATCTACAACAACAACAATATTTTGCAAATTTAGGCTCGACTTTATTTGATTATACTCAGTCAATATTTCATGTTGACTTATCAGTTGCTGAGTGATTTATGGAAGGCAAATAAGCTATTGTATTTGGTTTAACTTCAACATTGTTCCTGATTAGTATATTAAATCCAGTCCAAGAAATAACTGTCTGATTTCCAGAATTGAATTGCCGACTTAGAACCCAAAGTAAATTTTTCCGTTTGGATTCCGAAAACAAGCTAAGACAATCAGGAATTGTCTGTGTTGTAATCTTAGAAGGCTCAATCTTCTTCCCTGAAATATATTCTGGTAAAGGTGAATGATGAACTGCCATGCTTCTTTTCTTCTTATCATCATTAAATACAGGTCTCAGAGGTAAACACGAGTCTAATACTTTCTGAATTATAGTGCCATTAACTCGGTGAGACGTTCCTGCTCCGCTGAGTGTCTCCTCATTCCTATCGATGTTATCAAAGGCAACGATAATCGGAACCCCTGGATGAATACTGCTAGGCAGAGGAATTTGTTTGTCTTGAACGGTTGCAATTTTTTGCATGCATAATGAAGTGTCTATTTCAAGTAGTTTCGAGTAGCTACAACCATGACCCATTCTATTCAAAAGTGAAATTAGTTCGAAATTACCAGTTAAGGTTTCTACCGTCATAGGCAGCAAAACATGTTTAGGAGTTAAAATATTACCACAAAGAACTGCATAAATAATATCCTGTGCAAAAGCGTAAACGTAATTCGCGTGATGCTGAGCCTCCAATCAAGCACTCTAGGAAATTTTTCAACGAAGATGGTATATTAATGCTTTCAGGAATTAGATCAGGAGGAGATGGCGGTCAAGTAACTTGATCTTTGTCAATCTTTTTTATATCATTTTTTATTTTTGGTGCCACTACAGAGATTTCCCTTTCTTCAATCCCATTTGTTGATTCATCCAATTTCTTTCCAAGTCGAACATATCGTTCTAACAGCGTATCAAAACTCAAATTATCAGGCATTACATAAGACGTTCGGTCCACACATTTAAACTGCAATGAACTTCCAAAATGTTTCTTGATGTTATAGCGAAAATTCTTTTTAGTTGACTCTCTTATTTGGTTTCGTTTATCCGCCGGAAAGTAAGAAATTAATTTTAAAATTAAATCATTTTTTTTTATAGATCTTTTGGTTTACAAACAAGTTTGTAGAAATATAATCAAACAGTTGTTTATAAGCTGAGCTTTCGGCTTCTAGATAAGAGTCTGTGCTTTTCGATTTCGCCGGACGCTTCCGTATATAACTAATGTAACATGTCTTATGATAATGAGCTTCCGCTGCAACAATATCTCTAGCCGTTATTGCAAAAAAAAAAAAAAAAAATCACAGCATTCTGTGGCGATTCTTTCAACGTCTCATCAGCTCGCAAGTCAATAGCCTGTGTTAAACATTCTCGTGTTTTACTGTTTTTCAAATACTTACTGTCTTTATCGCAAAATATGCAAATTTTCTTGTAAATTCTACTTTGCGAAATATTACGGGGAAAATGTTCTCGACTTACCTCTGATAATTTGGTAGGTTGAGAGGAAGGACAAGCAGAATCCGCAACCAACACCTTTAAACTCTTCGGGTGAGTGAAACTCGCTCGGCATTCTGGATGGTATTTCACATTTATAAGATCACTATCACATTCAATGGAAAGATCCAAGATAGGTTTAAATTGTTGATTCAACGCAGCGTCATATAAAACTGACCACGACGTTAAATCTCTTGGTGAAAGCACTTCACATTTATAGTTTACTTGACCACAAATAATGCATTTTGCTTGTTCATGTTTCCTTTTTCTACATAACAATTCCTCATCGGACATTTTAGATCCTGACAAAAACAAACTTCACACTTACAAACAAGGTAACAGTATATGATCGAAATAAAGGAAATTGCATCGTCAATACCACTCAATAAAATATTTTCCCACCAGCTCCAGTATTTATTGTCCACAATAGGCCCTATCAGTTCTACTCTGTTATCGCTGTCTGACCATTACTTGCCGCCAACAGCCCAACAGTGTGCGAGTGTTTATGGAAACATTCCGCCTCACTATTCATTGTTTTCATTCAATTGCAGTGCTGCCGCGCGCCCCTTTGAAGATTCAAATCTTGATATTTCCGGCTGTACTATTGTTAGAATGTTCTAAAATAATCAAACGAAAGCTAATTAGTTTCTCTTTTCTTCTGTCCAAAATAGTTTTTTCATAAAATCTTTTGTTGTCACGATCAGCGTAGATTAAATGAAACTTAAAGCGCTTCGAAATTCATTTCTTGTAATTTTCCTCACATATCGTCAAAGATACGGCAAAAATGATGAGAACAATATTTGTTGCAAATATAAAGGGCTATCGTTTAAAAAAGGAGCGTTAAAATTCGATAATTAGGAGCCGAGATATTGCCAGTTTTATAAATCGACTCGGACGCCATCTTTGATTCGACGCCATCTTGAAAAGCTACCGTTCCGAGACGGCCATCATAGTTTTTCGTGGTCCTCAGGTACCAATACAATTGTGGTTAGAAGGAGATCTGGTACTCCCAAATTATACTCACCTTACCAATACTGGCCCATAGACTATATGTAAGACTATTGAACATTAAATTATACATACTTTTGCACCTGATTAAGATACAATGATGTTCTATACACCGTTGGAAAGGCAATTTTATTTCCAATAATTTTTGTAATAAATGTTTCTTGAGTAATTTCAATCGCAAAAAAGTTATTCTAAAAAACATAATTTTGGTCAGGGCCACGGCGGCCATATCAACAATAAATTATATATATTTCTGCACCTAATTAAGATACAACAATGTTCTATACACCGTTGGAAAGGTAATTTTATTTCCAATATTGTTTGTAATAAAAATTTCTTAAGTAATTTCAATCGCAAAAAGTTATTCTAAAAAAAGAACAACGTAATTTTGGCCAGGGTCACGGCGGCCATATTGGATTAGTGGCTCTGCAACAACTCTGCCAGGGTTACCAGACGTCCACCTCCTAAATTAGTGACTTGTATGATAAATCGAAGCTAATGACACCATCCATATGCTTGCTTCACGAAACAGCCCACGAAGTGACAACTGCTCCCAGACTATCATAAAATCATGCCCATGCCAAACAATCCTCAGGAAATTAAAAAAAAAAACACTTAGATCATCTAACAATAATTGAAATACAAAATATATTATAAACAACTCTGGAAAGAAAGGGTGTAACCCTTTGATCCCTCATCAGAGGGGCATCTTTAACTAACTAACTAAACTATGTTGAGACAGAGGAAATTTATAAATTAAATATAATGTTTCAACCCTCTTAAATCTTTTACTTTTATTTTGTTCTCTTCGAATACTAAACGCTATACTGTGGCTTTAAGACCCTTTTTAGCGTTGGTATACTCCTGTTGATATACAACGAGAGTTAGCCGTAGCCCCTATGAGTATAAAAAATCCAGAAAGCGGGCACCCTAATTGTATCTCTGGAGTATTAAATGTGCATGTATATGAGCGTAACAGTAACAAGCATCCTGGGGATTTATGTGCTTCTATTGTCTACAAGCAGGACCGAAAGTTAATGCGCCCTGAGATATTTTACTACAAGAAGGAGAACCTGTTATCTACACTTAGAGACGAATATATTATGTCACACTACGCCATATAGAAAGAAGACAACCTAACCTTTTCAGTTTTCTTTTTAGAAAAAAACGAGTTTCTAGATCAATATATACACAACATCATATTTTAAATAATAAAAGTTTTAAAGCATCATATTTTTACACGAAAGTTTTAAAACGCAAGTTCCAAGGGTTCCCGGTCAACGTCCTTTGTCGGCCGAGCACTCATTTTCAAAGTTAAAACTTGCAAAGAGCTTTATAAGGAATTCTATAACTTAAGACAGATTCAGTGAAATCAGCCGTCTCAGTATTACATGTGCACTGAAAGGTGTCAGATGTTTAAGTTAAATAAGGAATACTACTGATAAGACCATTTATTAGATTGACTGATTGAATTGCTATTTACGTCGTATGAGTTGGTAAGCTTCTAATGACGGAACCTACAGAGTTTCGTAAAGTGAACTCCGAATTACTCCGTATAATGGACCCCGGCGAGAAGCGAACTGGTAACCATGCGCCCAGTAAGCGAGCGCACTAACTTCTCGAACACCCGGAGCTTCGTTTCTATTAGAGTTTTATGTAAGTACTGTTTCCTAAATACTAGATATACACTAACCCTACATAAAAGTATATGCTTATTGATACTGAATTTCAGTTTCTATAATTTATTTGATTATTTTAATGACATTTATAAATAATTAATTTCTTTTGTAGTCTTACACTAAATAATTCTTGTAGTTCATACAACATCGACATTTTAATGTATTAAAGTTACCAGCTTGATCTCAGGGGTGGATTTCGGCCGTGGCATGGTCTCCCCAGGCAAGGCCAGACAAAGTAAAATCAATGATTTTCCACATAGCACATGATATTCCGTTTAGAACCACAATATGCATACAATGTTCCAGAATATTTGGGATCAAATAAAGATATTCCGAGCGTATACTTTTTTAGAATATTAAAAGAATATTCAAGGTAGGAATTTCAGGAATATTCTGACAGAGTATAATTATCCTCTACATATTCGTAAAAAATACTTGAGATATCTCCAGGATATGCGCTCATCCTAGATATTCAGAATATTCTACGCATACACCAAGAATATCGTAGAATATCCTTGAAATATTCCAATGTCCCTATGGGGATATTCGTAGATAAACGCTGTATGGGTTAATAAACTCCCGGAAATAAATACATAAATAAAGTGCAAGCAATGAGTCAGGCCAAACAATCAAACCGAAATCTACCCCTCTCTTGAACTTATGTCGAGTTAGTTAGAGTGACCAGACATACTTTTTAAGAGTATTGTACTCTTTCAGAGGTTCAAATACTCACTCTTCTCTATTCGAAAATACTTACGATTATACCATGTTCCTTACTTTTTATAATTTTAACGTAACTTCTAAATAAATGCCCTGTAATTTCTAAATTTCGAATACATTTCACAAGGAATTTAATTCGAAGCTAAACATAATTGAATCATTAAAAAATTGCCTTTAGGCATCTAAGGCTCAGACAGGGATAGTGAAGGGAAAAGGATGCGGGAAGATCTCTGACAGGGTCTAACTTGAAGGTATCATCCCGGCATTTACCTGGATAGTCAGCCACTGGGATTAATCTCGCGACCTACCGAATGCTAAGCCAATGATCTACCACTGACAGGATAATTATTAAATGACGAAGGCTGGAAGAATATGAAAGAACAGCAGCATAAAATAATTGTCGTATCAATTAGGAAAGTCGAAGCAACTTTGAATTAAATTTATCGCATCTTGAAGAGAGAAATAAACTGAATTATTTATGTACAGAATCTAGCGGTAGACGATTCAAGTAAGTGGTGAAAACCAAGGCATGGCTACCCAGTGGGCATGCTTCTAGAAGTTATAAGCTATAATGGTAGCAATTAACAAAGTTGTATCTTTTTTTGAAATAATTATTGTTTCGTGCACGCGCGCCTTTATAGCATATATCTATAGTATTCTTCTTTTTGTCCACAAATTTCTGGTCACCCTAAGTTAGTTATTGGTAGGAGTATGTTTTATTTGAGTAGGCCCATTCTTGCAGGTGGACCCAATAATTGTTGTTACACCCCTGGTTAAACATCATCAGATAATGTTTCATTTGAATCGCATTTGGTTTAAAAAAAAATGCTTGTGGCATTCAGTCTTAATTAATTTCAAATGTATTATCAAAATATAGTTAAATATCAGAGGATAATATTTCATTTGAATAACATTTGATTTGAAAAAATGCCGGTAGTATTCAGTCTTAGTTCATTTCAAATGTATTATCAAAATACACTATAATTAAATATCATAGGGGTATAGGATTCTGTTTCATTAAAATAACATTTTTAGAAAACACCACTTCGACGAGCTTCAGTCACTCAGCAAGCTTCGGTAATTTTCGAGGAGTAGGCGGAACGGTGCCCTGGTTTGCGTCGCTGGCTAACGTCAAGTACATTTCACTGTCAGTTAGTTTGCAATTCTGACAGGCATTGAATCAGCAGAGTTCACGAGAAACACTTACGTTTTTGCCCCAAAACATTTAATTGTTCTCTAAAAAGTTATTATCTGGCGCTTATAAGGAACATAGGAGCCTAACACATATAAAAAGTAGGGGGAGGGGCAAAATTGGCCAACAAAGGTTGAGTGAATTTTTAATAATAATAATTATTATTATTAATATTATTAAAATCATCATTTTTCGTGTCATTGGCTTTGAGGATAAGCATAGCTTCAATTTTCATTTGTATTTGTGGTCTACAGCAATCATGGTTGCTGTTCGTATGAAGTCTAAGAGAAGACCGACCCCGTTGAGCGTTCTACACGGGAAGGAAGACTACTTACTGGTGGAACAGTGAAAGTTCTCTCTTGTATTTGTATTAAGTATTTTCGTCGTTGTATTAAATGTTCTAGTGCTGTGAGAATTTTAAGTGTTTTCTGCCGTGAAACATAAAATACAAAACAATTTACGCGTATGTGTGTGTGTGCAGAATATGGAATATTGTTTTTCGGAGTTCCAAACCAAATATAAAGCTAAATGACAAACCCATTCTACCTATCTTATTACTGTAGTTACAGTATTTATTTTCAACTTTGTATTAAATGGAAATCTGTCCGAAACGGAAAAAAAAAATCGGACCCAACGCTTTCCGCTTTATAAAAGTTTCAATAGTGGAAGCTGAGAAATATTAAAAACCAAACCATACGGTGTAACAGACACCCACAATATTCTGCGCCCCTTCTGGATTCACCCTTGATTAGATTTCTAAGACACTCATCTAAAATTTGTCTACGAAATATTTTAACGTAATTATAGGGACGAACAACGATTGAAAAACACCTTTTTCCTTTCACTTAAAAAAATCACTCAAAAGACAGAATGATCGGTGCTATTCTGGATCCGAAATAAAGTGGATTAACTATATTTACCTGCTCTTTTAGGCTTCTAAAACCTATAAAGAAGTTTTTGAGAAGCCTTATAGAATGGCATGGTAACGTTTTTACGTATTAAGTGACAGCGCCGTAACCATAAGTCTCAGTGACAAACTAGGATCGCCAAATGGTCCAGAATAGCTTGGAAACTACGCATGCTACGACAAACATATCCCTATTGAAAGTTGTTCACCTGATAGGGTACTACTATATGGTGTTGTCTGTGTTCATGTAAGTGGCATTGTAATCGGTTAAAACGAGGGTATCTTCAGTTTTTTTTTTCAAATGGCAATGGCAACACCCAATTTCAATTACAAATTCGGATTCTGTATGTAAAAATAAACTTCAGAGGATCTATTTTCGTAAATTCATTCTAGGTGGCGTAATAATCGATAAAAAATGTTTCGTGAAGTTATTGCAACATGTTATAATGACAGGTGTCAATATGTCAAAAACTATGCATGTTACCACAAACATACACCAGATCAAAGTATTTCACTTGGGAGATACTAGATGGTGTTGTCAGTATCATGTACCATGTAGGTGGTGCTGTAATCCCAGTGTCATAGGTTTAGAAGCCGCAATTAGACTTTTTGTCAAAAATTCTAGACTAACTCGTTTAAGTAAAAAATAGTTTAATATGAATCGCCAATAAACAAATTATTACAGAGATTGTTTTCCGTGAGAGACAGACTTTTTGGATATTGTTTGCTGCCCCGAAAGTGTGTGTGTGTGTGTGTGTGGGGGGGTAATGATATGTTTGCCCCCCAGTCTGACAAGTCAGGGGCAAGTGACCCCTTTTGCCCCATGTCTCAGGCGTCTCAATATCCATTCCTTTGCATTAAATTCGTCCAATAACCCTCCTGTTTCAGAGATATTTGAACCACTAACTGAATTTCTTATTTATTTTCCGCTGATCATAACAATCCTAAGAAAAAATATACTTTGTTTACTAAAATTGGCAAGGCAACAAAGGGAAATGTTTAAAAATTTAGATAAAATAAAAATATATTGAGTTGGATTTTTGTATAATTGAATATTTTTTTTAACTTTCCTTCCTCTTACGCAACAATAGGCACATGCTTGGCAGTGTTCAATTTGTAGCGGGGGATGGTTGGGATTATCCCCCTCTCGGTAAATTTTTTCTCTGGTACTTTTTACCTCTAACCTGGGATATGGACGATCCCAAAATACCGTATAATACATACACATCTCACTAATTCTTCCTCTTCTCTGGAAATTGCACAAATCGAACACTGCTTGTTGCCACTTCGACCAGATAATGTTTTAACAGTACTAAAAGTAATTTCACTGTCACTGTGATTACTTAGGTGCAGTCGAATGTTGGACATCAAATTGAAGTAGTTTTTAACACAAGGAACTAAATCAAAGTGTCTAATTTTTTTAACCAATTTTGTCAATTGGTACCTTCCCGGATTTTTACTTTTGAAATATAGCAACCCTAGGTTTGAAGTATTTGAGGGTACCAGGATGTCTCAATTCTTCTGTTAGTGGTATTGAAAATATCAATCTCTAGAGTTCATTTTCCCACGCGTTTTTTTTTTTTTAATTTTCATGTCAGGAATCCCGTGAAATTGTTTTGTTTGTGTTATTTTGCAACACCCTGTATATTACGAAAGATAAGCCGTAACGTCAAATTTTACACGAGAAGATGAAATAAAAAATACTCCTGCACAAATTTATTTCCAGCAAAGTAGACCTCGAAGTGATAATCTTTTGAAACAATATGCAATGGAAAAATCTTATCAGTTACAACTGAAAATAAAACCCGTAAGTATAAAAATGCTTGTCTTGCGAGAAATTTAGTTTCCTAGAAAACCGTAATAACTTTATTGGAATATTTTTGTAGCTTCTTTCTGGATTTCGGTCACATCGCCTCTTGGGGTGAAGTCTGTTACTGAGTGGCGTCCAAATTTAATCCATTGTTGAGCTTATTTCTCAGTAGGAAAGAATTAAACTTCTAGTGTCTAGTCCGCTGACAGATATGAAAAGCAAGGCACGAAGAGTAAGTTAGTCATTTTGTAAGTGGTTTCGAACGTCTGTTAGGGTCAGAGCTTAATTTCTGGGGAAGCTAAAAGGACGAAAGTGGCCGAATGGCCAGAAGTCCATTTAAGTGGCCCTGCGGGCCATGGAGTACTGTTAGCGCGCAGGGGTGGGCTTTGGCTCTGAACTGGCCTCGAAGGGGTAGGTAAAAAGTTGCCAAAAACCTAGCCGAACAAATAATAATAATGTTTGAAAAGATTTTATCTTGCTAATCATACAGCTTAAATTGCCACTAGTGCGCCAAAACTGAATACAATTATTAAAATTACATAAGTATTATAAAAGAAAAAACGAAATAATAAAGTTACATAGTCATATTACAAATGTAAATACGAAATAGATAATAGATTACATGTAGCATACATAAAATAGAGTAACATATAAACAAATCATTGGTTCAATACGAATAAGAAATAATTACTTGGAGCATGCATATAATACAATAATATACAAACGAATTATTGCTTCATAAGAATATGATATACGTAAAGTAAAAATTACATTAAAACAAGCAAAATATAATCATATGATAGCAAAATAATAAGAAAATATTAAAAGTACAAGAATGTAGTATCTGTTTATAACTTATAACAGCCAACCAAAAAAAAAAAAAAGCTCAAAAAGACAATAATTCAAGAAAAGAGAAAATGATAAAAGGCACCAAAATAGAACAAAACTAGCCATTAAACAGACCTAAAAATTGCTTACCTATAATGTGGAATTTAGATTGAAAAAGATCCAAAACTCCGAACAAATGATAATAATAATTATTATTATTATTATCCTATAATGAGCAGTTATACTGCCCCAAAAATGTACCCCTTCGGAGCAGTGGGCCAGGCCAAACAATGAAACCGAAATCCACCCCTGATTGTTTCATATAATAAATAGAGCATACGCAGAGTAACGAATTGCAAAATAGAAAGTGGTTGAAAAGATTTTATTTGTTTGAATTTTGAGCTTCTATAGATATCAAAGAAACATTAATTTTGTTAGCTTTCTCTTCGAACAGTTTCCAGCATGAAAATTTTCTTGCCTTCTTTTACGCCTAAACCACAGGAGAATTTCAACCCTCCTAGTCTTACCCCAAGCAAATGAAATCTAAATCTCTGTACAATCTTCTGCTTGCTTTCCCCTCTTCTTACCCCTGCTGTTGGGACTGACTCTTTGCTTCACAGCTCTACTTTTCAAAGAACTTACTCGCCTTTCTATCAAATATGAAAAATTGCTATTCAGCGGAGGTGGCATGGGCAAGAAGGCAGTATTGACTGGGAAAAGAAGTAAATAAGGATAGGATCTAAAGAAACCGAAAGACTTTTATCCAGATCAAAAATTAAGGTTTTGATCAAGACTCGGGGGCTGTCAGTGCCATCAGGTCTGCGGTATAAAGTGGCACAAGGCTTTGACAGCTTAGTTAGTCATAATTCCAATTTTCCATGAACGAGAATTCTTTTAAGGTCGATTCAGGCGTGGTAGCAAAGGAAAGCGAATAGGAGGAGGGAGAAATCAACGATTTAATATTTCTTCGCTGTTACTACTAAAAAATAGGTTTCTTCGGAAACTTGTTGTATCTAATAGTAAGCAAGATGTTAGCTGCTCTTCTGGTACAAAACTCTGTAGGCAATTTTAAAAAGCTGTTCAGTTTCAAGTAAAATGTAAAGGCTAGCGTTTTCGAAATACTGATAATGAGTTTTAGAATTGTTGAGTATTTCAGTGAATTTTATTGCAGGTGAAATCTATGGCAATGTCAAAAACTGGATTTGTTTTTAACGTTCCCTATGTATCTATGTTCCAGACGTGCCTACACGGAGAAAAATCGATCCATAAATTTTAACTAAACAGGTCCAATTAAGGATTTTCTGGTACCGTCAACAAAACATCTGATACTATGAACTGTACAAGAGCAAAGTTGTCAGCGAAACACAAATGGTAAAAAGGGTTCTACTTAACGCAACTAAACCTAGAGCAACAGATACTGAACAATATAGTACCAAGAACTGAACGACGTTTGACTGAACTCCAACAAAACATTTCTGATGCCAGTTACTATTATTGTATTATGCAAACTGTTCCGAAACGTTAACAGTAACAGGCACCAAATGCGTAATGAGAAGAACGTAACTGGGCGGTTATAGTTGCTGCAGTCATACATCCAGTGCAAAATATATTCACTGAATGTCTTGGTTGCTGTTACTTCAATACAATGTTGATTGTTACTGAACGCGAACTAGCAACAGTAACAGTTAACGGATAGTTTTGCTAACACTGTTTAGAAACCATACGGACAAGTCACAACAACGTACAACGTACAACGTCTTCCATTCGCTGATGACAATAAAAATGTATTGTTTTTGTAGTAAAACATGAAATGAGGAAACGTGCTTTACATTGGTTAAAAACAAAGGTCCCTGTGTATTTGGGACCAGAAACTTATAATTTACTATTATTACTAGCTATTGCTCGCAGCGTTACTCGACTCCGAAGCCGTTTTCGAGTATCGGCCTGTATGCTCTAGTGGATAAAGCAAGGAAGAGCTATTCTAAGGGTATCGATCCCACCTCATGCCAGCACTTTTTTTTTTCTTTTAAAAAATAAGAAATGACCTTTTTCTTCATTTCTACTTTCGAAATAAACCCTTGTTTTGCTTTCTTTGGCTCCTTAAAAACTAAACATTTGACTGTCACATCCAGTACCTGCAGTCAGATTGTTTGGTAAGCACCTTCCCGCCATACTGTTTTACTATACTTGTAAACAACGTAGGAAGATTTCGGCAGTTTTCGGAAACCATCCCCGAAGTGAGCTGTGATGATACTCCCTTCCCGGCCAGGGTATCCAAATGATCTTCTTGTACAGAAAAGATAGAACAGTTTCTTTTCTTCGGCTGGAGGTGGAGAACATTGGTCTCGTATCCCAAACGTTTTGCATGCACCGCAAATACTTATATCCATAGGGCTTTAATGGACTGAAATGAAGTGGTAGGAGCAAATACAAATTCTTTCATCTTTTTTGTTTTAATTGTATAGGCAATTTATTAATAATAATATTGTTCTTCTATCAGGGTCACCTTACGATAATGTGTGATCTCTGGACTCAAATTTTTATCAGTTATTTCTTGTTAAACTATACGAAAGTTCAGTGGAGATTTACAATAATCCTAAAAAAAAAAGCAATATGGCAAAATGGTGAATTTTACATTGCTTTTTTAAAAATCTAAATACGTACCTCGTTCTACCCACTATCTTGCTTGTACAGTATTTAAATATATATAACTTATATATATCATAGGCAAATCGAGGGATGCAGGCCTGTCATTTGAGAGGGGGGGAGCGAGGCACAGTCTCCCCTGGAATTTTACTTTATTTCTTTACTTCTAAATTCGCACGAGAAAGAAAGAACGCTATGTGCGTTATGCACTACGAACAAACAGATTAGATTTACTTATAGGTCAGTGACTCATGAAAGGTAATTTTACACCAAGAACTGTTTTCGCAGGTAAAAATACTGTCACACAAGTCAATATAGGAATATTTGTCTGCGCATTTATACGGGGCGAAAAATACTTTATATCAGTGGCGGCTCGTGGTTGAAACAGTAGGTGAAGTTCTACGAAAGCATTTATATGTAAAAACGTTTTCATATTAGCTACTGGTAATAGTTATCCTGAATATCCAGACTTTACAGATTTATGCTTAATGTCATTTACTTATATTACACAATGTTGAGTATTCTGCTGGATTTCCCCTCCCCAATACAAAATGCAATCATTATTTCATATTGTTCTCCTTAATACTGATTTTCTACCTTCCAAAACAATACATCGTTTCAGTCAGTTTGCTACTTCTCTTCAAAATGACCACACCTTCACATGGCTCTGCTAAGTACATTTATGATTGAAATAGAAATAACACTTTTCTTAAGTTTGTAATTAAGTAATTTTTCAAACAATGAAACTCCATGGGACTTTTGGTGCGTGGGGTCCCCGGTTCGTCCCACGCGGGCTTTGTAGTGGACAAATGCCTTGTGCGTGGATTTTCTCGGGAAGTCGGGGCTCTCCCTTTTTTCTTCCATTTTCTTCATTCCACCGATTCTCGGATCATTATCCATTCGGCCAGAGCCAAAGTACGTTTCCCAAAGACCTTGAATATTCAAATTGAAATGTAACTCCACAAATCAACTTCAGCATTCTTTTTAAAACTTTGCTTCATGTTCTCACGACGTATTTAATGCAATTATAGATTTTTTTCTTACTACAAAAGTACTACTGATAAAGCGATATACGGTTAGTATAATATGCTTGTCACTTGTATGAATTTTTATGTATATCACACCGTTCCTTTTAATGACCAATACTTGCTAGCATATGTTCTCATACAAGTGTGTGTGAGATAATTAAAATATTGAAAGAGATACAATTGAAGATTAAAAGATAAATAGAAATTTTATATGAAGATGAAATGGATGTTACGATCGTAATATGTATAACTATATAGAGAATACTGTTTTTGAAGAACTAACCTATTCTGTATGGAATAGTCAATTTCAGAGAAAGTTCTATCTGTATGTAGCGTAATAAGGTTTTTCTCGTAACTGTATCTTGTAATGGCTTTTCACATGAACGGTACTTATTCATTAAGTTCGGTCGGTACTAGATGTCTTCCTGCGGATGTCTCTATCGTACAAATTTCTGTCCTATCATTCTAGATCAGTCTGGATTCACTGCTCACGACACGTAGTTTAATTACTCAATACTGTCCAAATAATACTCTGGTTAATACTATTGATAGTAATGGCAAACACTCTTACTGTTCAATCTGAAGTCTGTTCCTACTGCAACTTCTAGATACTTAATTGCTGCGATGAACTTTAGCTTACTAATTCTACACTTCTTTGTAAATTACTTCTTTAATAAAAGCTAACTGAACGTTCTTATATTTTATCATAAATACAGTTCTTGCATATGTATCCTATCACAGTCTATCGGATAGTTCTTAACTTCAATGCAATAAAGATGAGAACGCAAACACTGACAATCGAAATCCCTGCTTAATGGGCCTCCAAACATATGCTAACGTCACTCTCCCGCTTACTCGGTTCGGACGTAGTACCTTTATCATACGATGAGAACCCTGCTGTTGACATGCCCAAACACTCCAACGATTTGCTGACGCTGAGGGGGCTACAGTCAACACACAAGCATCAATTTAGGGCTTGAATGGCAAACCACGGAGCTAGAAGCAATCCGGGAATTACAGCCTGCCAAGCGCAAGTGTTCCAAAATAGGTATAAAAGCTTACGACCAAGATAGCTAAAGTATTATTAGGTAGGCCCTTAACGTTACGAGCGCTGATCTTCAACTGCGGACTCGCTTTCAATGACGTCATGGTTTGGACACTTGTGTGTAGTTTCTCTGTCTGCGTGGGTTAACACGCAGACTAGAATATCACAGGGCGCTTTCCTATGAACTTAAATAAATTTATTTCGTGTATATTATGTGTATTATGTATCTTATTGTGTATACACTGTATATAAATTGTACAATGTACATATGTGCTTAAATGATGAATAATAATAACAAATGTGCAATTGCAAACTGAAAAAATACAGAACTTAGCAATAAAGATGCTAGATGTCATGCTTTTTCCAAAGATGAAAATACGAGGAAGGAGTAGATATTGGTATGCAAAAGAAAGGACAAATTCAATGCAAATAGCTCTAAAATGTATTACGTGCACTACCTTCCAGAGAACTATGCAAGAGATACGGTCTGTCATTAAATTGACCTTTAAGAAAAAAGTTACGAGCCAGTGTCCCTCCATCTATGAATATATTTAACTGACATTGATACCGTCCATTTTTAGAAGCGAAACTGCAAATAAGGTATAACTGTACTACCAACCACTTAGAAAAAATATTTAGTACAGGATCCTTTGTTTTGCTTTTTTTGTGATTTGAAATATATACAAAGGAAATATATTTAAATATGAATGTTATTATATGTATAAGATGAGTGATAATAAATGGAGATTAGAGCTATGATACTTTGCTCGTTCAGTAATTGGGAAGATCTGGATTGAAATCTTTGAAAACTGCCCGTCCTAAGAAAAGTTTTCCTGACCTACAAGTAAATGCCGGGATGATACTTTATCGCCACGGCCGCTTCCATAATCTGCTCTTTGGATATATAATAATAAATTTTAAATTTGTATAAATATATTTCTTCAACAACTTTATGGTGCACACATTTCAACTCTCACGCAAAATGCGTGAAAAACTAAAAAGTGCGCGAGAGATTCTGTGGTTTCGAAGATTTAACGTCTGTGTTCTGTTGTTTAACACTTGTGTTGTAACTCTTTAGCATGTTGATTAGTTTCTCAGTAAGCTCCCGCATTTCCTTCCTTCCAGATTGGCAACTCTCCCGCCTTCGAACTTCTCTACGTTGACGTCTCTGATATTCTCCAATAGGCCCACATACGTCGGTTCAAACATGCCGTTTCTGGTCGTGTTATGTATTGTAGCTGAGAAAAAATAAGATTGAAAATTTATGTATACAATTCTTTCCTATCCGAAAGAAAAAGAGGATATAAACCGCCATTTTCTTGAATGTTATTAATTACATTATTGGCAATATTTCGAGAATGTACACTATACATGTGCATACATTTTATTTGATGCTGAAGCAGGAGTACATTTTTTTTTATCCCGATATCATACGCTTTCAAATTGACGACCGAAGTAATTGCATAACTAAAGGAGTTTGGCCAGCGCTTCTAAAGTCGCGAGTTCGAATCCCGCCTTGGGCATGTATGTTTATGGATTTTAATAAGCATTGCACTCGTATAATCTTAACGGGCAAAGTTAAAAGTCACTAAAATGGCCCACACATGCAATTATGACGCTTCAGCATAAGTATATCTTGAGGGATATGTCTTTCTGCGTTTCTCATTTGAGTATAATAATAATAATTATTAAAATTCTAGAAATAACAATTATTTATTATTTATTTTCATTTTTAATCTTTTCGAATACAGTCCAAAAGTAATTATATGTGGTTGCAAACAACAAAATTAAACGATGAAAAAGTAAATAAGGAAGGAAGATGCCGTGGTCAAAACGAAAGTACCATTCCGACAGTTGCTTTGAAACACTGATGAAAAAAAAGAAAATTTCGCACTTAGGATGGTCTGTCCCGAGATTTCGATTGGATAGATCCGCTTTTGGTATCAGCACATCACCATGGCTCCACGGTGCTCGGTTAATTATAATAATAATATGTATTTATGCATGTATGTATTTATTTATTTACATGCTATTAACACCTTGATAAGCTAATATAGAACGATAGGAATACACAAAAGTACAGGAAAGAATAAATAATAAAAATAACGTACTTTCAGTAAAATTATGACTGTTTTAAAAAATAAAATAAATACAAGTAAAATATAGCAAGGAAGATAAATGTCAGCAATATATCTCAAATAGTAATTAATTGCTTCAAAATACCCAAATGTTTTTCAGTGACACGTTAACATTATTTTAGTTACTGTTATCTTGTACAAAGATTGGGTTTAATTAGTAAAAAGACCATTTCTTTAAGTTTTGATCAAGAGATTTCAGGCATGCGGTGCTTATCATTTTGAATGTTTGAATTGTAAATGTTTTCATAATTATTAGTTTAAATTTAAGCTTTTGTTCGCATTTCTATTTGTAAATTACATAAATTTCATTTTAGTATCCTTCCAAAGGAATCGTTCCTTATTAATACAGTTAATAAAGAAAATAATTAGATTCCACATAGTAAATTGTAAGATTTTATTGAGGCAGAATAGTTGCAGGGAAGTAAGACTGTCTCCTAGAGTCCAAACGATGACGTAACTCGCACCTCAACCAATGGGCACTGTTCTCCGCGTAACACTCGTAAGGGCTCCCCCTGGCTTACGACAAGCTTTAACAAATACCTTGGTAGTTCTGTTGTTCTTATGACTTCAGCACCAAGCCTCTGGTATCATTCAATTGCCTCTTTAACTTTCATCGGCCGCTGCATTTGTAGGTATATTGATGATTTCACTTTACATTCTGTGGTTTCAGATACTTCCAGAACAGTTTTATGTAGTCCCATGCCATTTCTTTCTTAATTTGTACTTACAAATCTAAAAAACAATCCTTGCGTCTTCTTTACTTTTGCAACGCAAAACGGAATTCCACCTGTGGAGCAATTTTGTACTATTTGCTGTCCGGACTTAATATATTTTGATGGTAGCTAGTTATTTGCCAAAATTTGTGCTGTTGCCATTTGTTATGATAGAGAATAAGACTTTCCCTTTTTTCCCCCTTCAAACCCGTTATATCGTAAGCTTCCCTTTTATGTCATTTTAGTACTAATTACTTCGCAAGTCTCAAAGAAATACAAGTAGTTAAGTTTAAGCTTCCACAAACAACACCCGGGACACGTTCCGACACTCCGTGAACTGAACTCTTCTGCACTGAGTCAGTCGAGCACCGCATCTAGTGTCAGGTTAATGAACTAACAGGCTCTCGTATATTAGGTACAAATCTACAAAAACAATCTATTTTTCTATTCACGTTAAACCAACAAGTTCCATTTCATACCTTTATACACAAGCTGTTACCTCATAATCTGCTTAAATATCTGTCCTAAACAATTACTGATATCTGTGTCATTAGACCACATTAACTGCAAATGTAAACATTTTAATCTGTATTATGCTCATGGTAAAGGTTTAGGTAGTGTTCGATTTGTTATAAATTACGAAGGGGGATTATAAAACTAGTATTTGCTTGTAACTTTCAACCTACCATCTGTTTGGGTAGAAATATCAAGATTTATTCCTGGTTGGGATGACATTCGGTATCAACTACCGGGGATGAAATTATCACGCAACAGGGAAAATCCTGGAGGGTTTTGTCCGTATCTGCTTGAGCGAGTCTCTCTAGCTAGTAAACTTATTTCGCTATTTTCATTTTATGCATTGAATAAATATTAATATTAAAATTTTCTTCATATAAATAATCAATGCGTGTATCTGCAATATAAACTTACACGATCATTTTATCACCGACAAGATTTTTAAGCAGTCTTTAAAACCTAATAGTGAAGATGCGACCAATTAATATTCTTAAAGCTTTATAAATATAAATATTTATGTTATTAATATAAAGCTAATATAGATATTTGTCACTCATCAAATTTGTATATGCTCCGGATTATGACGAGCATATATATTTCTTTTTCCATTTAAGTGGGAAATTGTGGCTTTAACATTTGATGGCCAGATTAACTCCCATACTTGGCTTCGATTTTTTAAATTCATTTTAAGGCCTTTAGGCAACTATGGCTCAGGCCGTATGGATGATGATGGGATGAATTGGTGGAATGAAGAAAGTGTGAGGAAACGGGAGCACCTCGAGAAAACCCACGCACATGGTGTTTGTTCATCACAAAGTCCACATAGCATGAGCAGGGATCGATCCAACGACCCCAGCACCAAAGTGAGTACTTGGCTTCGACATAGGGTTAATCCGATATGCGTGTATAATAATTACATCTGATGTTACTAATGATGAGCCTAGAGGGTGGGGCGAGAGAAATCTCCATTGGAGCTTCAAAATTCCCCAGGGTGTTTGTTATGAGCCATAGAAAAAGATAAAATATTGTTCTTGAAAGTAAAGTTCCTCTTTTAGCACAATTCCTACCCTACCCCCAAATACCTCCTGAATTCTCTGCATTCAACACTGAGTGAGAAGACATCAGCGACTGGATAGTTATATTTACGTTGAAATGTTTCTAGTTCGTCCGCAACATGCGTTTGAATTTTTCCTTTCTTTTTATCTTAAAAGCGTGATGATAGGTCAACTTACTAGGTTTTAAAATCGTACATACTTTAGCTAAGATGCTAAGCATCCAATTTACTATATATTTTCTAGTAGTAAAATCTGGATTATACATCGTACAGGCGATGCAATTCCTTATGACCGTGGTAATTATCATGTAGTTTCCAGCCCTGTCGCAACCATTCATAGCGCTACTAAGGTGGGATTTGGAGAAAACAATTCCAGTATCTCACTATGCATTGGGCAGTGAATCTCTTTTGGAAAGAGCAAGAGAGAACTTCACAGGCGCCACAGAGTAGGAAAGAAAGGAGTATGTCTCTCCCCCTTTCCGAATTGGCACTTTATGCTCCGTTCCGTACCCTTGCTCCGTCGGATGCACCGTCGATGGTTATCCGAATTCCCCCTTCGACGGAGCATTGAAGTGAACGGAGCAACGGAGGACCAGATGGTCACTTGACCCTCCGTTCGCTTGCGCGCTGCTGCCATGTCGAAAAGAAAACAAAGCGGCATATTGCGTGCCAAAATTCCTTCTTCACTTGGGAGTTGGGACAAATATGTAGAATTGATCACTTGTTGCAAGTTTAGAATGAATGACCGTGCCGAAGTATTTGAATGTAAGTATTTTAATAGTTTAAGATTTGATTTTACATTATGTTATCGATATTGTAGCATGTTTTGAGTGCTATATCTTCATGATCATTGAATAATTCTAACTTCGCACTGTGAATGTTGGTTAGATTTCCCCAATGGGATTCCATGTAGATATTAATAGATGAGAGGGTAATATATGAGCAAGGGCGTCGGCAGGGAGGGGCAAGGGGGAGGCGCTTGCCCCCTTGATTTAAGATTTTATACCAAATACTATTCTATTTTCGTATATTTGATGTATGTTTTTGTGCTTTTTACTGCATGGATTCCATAAGAAGCTATTTGAGATTCTCCCGTTACATTTCCTCAACCATAATTATTTCAATGTATGTAATCAGAAATACGCAATTTGTGCCCACCAAACAAATTATGTTTAAGCATCGAAAGTAAAAACACGAATGCTATTGTTGTACTATTGTGCAGTGTTATTTCTTGTGAACGTACTCTGTTTTATGAAGTTGAAGCAGTTCCTCTAGAAAGTCAATGAAAAAGATATGTCTCTTTCTCTCCCTCCTTCTCTCTCTCTCCCCCCCCCCCCCCCCACACACACATTTATATACAAAGTTTAAAAAGCCAATCGTATGATATACATTCTTTATAAATAATTTTAATTTTTAGTTTTTAAAAATACCGAAGAAATCAAGAAAAACACTGCTGTTTTGAAAAGCGATTTATCTATCATTAACGAAATGAACTATTGCATTTTGAAGCTATTTTTTTTTTAGCCGAGATATTTGAAGGTCACTAACTTATGTCCAGGATTTTAAATTTCTTATCAATAGCAAATATTTCCAAATTATGGATTACTTAATTTGATAGATATTCGTAAGAATTATCCAATCCATTTTCTAAAATATCATTCTTATTGTGATTTGTCCATTATTTTTTAAAAATTGAGCCTGATTACCAAGGGCTCTCAAAGCGAATCTGAATTTGAATTTTTTAAAGGTCTTTATATAATTTTGGCTGAAGCCGAATGGCTGATGCTGGGAGAATGCAGAACAGAAAATTTACTTAGCAAAGCTTTTCGTCGGTAGGAATTCTTACACATAAATTATCTATTAATGTTTGTTAAAAGGTGCTATTTCTGTAATCTCCGACATCCAGCACAGAATTTAATAAAAGTGCTATTACTCGCCGTTTTAAATTTGCCTGAATTATTGAAAGTTTTCTTTGTCTGATAACGTTATGCCATCTCGCTTTTAGTGACTTCAAATTATGTAATAGTCATTGATCGCACTACATTAATTTCTATTGTAATGAACAACGAGCTCTAACATGCCAGGGATCAGAATCTGATAACAATGATCCTGATTATTCAAAAATACTGGATGTGTTAGTGTCCGGCGTTACTGAGAAGTTACTGTTAACAATTTTGTACTGTGTTCTGAGTTCAGGTTCCATAAAGTTAATTTGAAAATTATGATGACTTCAATTTTATTTTATGTTTGAGATTATTTTATATCCTTCAGCAAACTATTAGCAAGTTCTCCCCTAGAAAGTCGGAATGAAAAATGTTTCACGGAAGTATCTTTGACTGTCTGGGAATTTCCACCTTTCCACAAATAGTGAATGTGGTACACTGCAAAAGTTGATTGTGTTAATTAAACACTTTCCGGTGTTCCGAGGAGACCACCATTTTTTTTGTTAACACCGTTTGTTGTGTGATTTCGGTGATTCAACACTATGATAGTACTAATATTGTGTTGAATCAGCATTAAACTCACATCCATTGTGTTGAATCGCCGAAATCAATAACATTTTGTAGTATTGATTTAACACAAACAAGTGATGGTCGCCGTGAGATATCAAAAAGTGTTAACACAGTCATATCTTGCTGTGTACTTCTTGCAATACAAACGATGGCGCTACTAAAAGGAGAAAATTGTAACTAACCAGAAAACGATGTTTAATAAAATGTTATACCCATAAATTAATTTTACCTTGTCTTAAGAAAATAGTAAACTGTAGTCTATTGAACGTTCTCTAATAGTATGTAATAAATAAATAATTGAGTATAACTTGCTCCTCTTCATGATTCATCTGCAAATTTATCCCATATCTGTGACAGTGACACACACACACACACACACGATATATATATATATATATATATATATATATATATATATATATAATCTCCTGATTTTCCCCTTCTTGGGAAAAATCCTGGCGACGCCCTTGCATATGAGTAGTTTATTTAAGAATACTAAGATTAAGAACTCTTATAATTATTTGAAGTGTTTTTAGAACTTCAAATGCGTAACGTTGTCAAGGCTCACGACTTAGGTGGTTATTCATAGATCCTGGTATAACATTATTTAGTGATTCATAGTTCATGAGACGAACTTATCTTGCAAAAACTTCCAGAATAACCTGCAGAATTGTGATCATCCTTCGAATAGCTCTCAATCTTCGTCTGTTGTTATTAAATATATTCCGAATACTTACAGGTATGGGAATTCTACGCCTACGTCTATCTTCATCCATGTTGCTTTTTGCCTTATTCACTTTGCATCAAACTACCTTTGACTTCGCATTTCAAAATACTCACTACCATTACGCGCGGAGGGTTTTCAGCTGTTTCCAGACTTGGGTGACATCTGTGATTAAAATTTTAAACACTTATTTAATTCGGATAAGTGTGCATAACGGAAGTGAATGGGACGTAGCACAACGGAGCGGAACGGAGGACCATTGAATTCGGAAAGAGGGTCTGCCAACGCTAAGCTCCAGGCCGCTTCTGATTGGTCAGAATGGCCTGACAGAAGTTCACCTTCTGCTACAAATAGTGGACCTCACTTCCACTCAAGGCTCAAGGACTTGGGGATTAAGATAGTAAATACGACGGAAGTCGACATCACCTACGACGTCATATTGACAAACTCTGACGCTACCCAATGTAAATACAACGACGAAACCAAGATTTCCCACTCGGTTTCGTGGCCGAATGGTCAAGACGTTCGCTTCTTAAGTGAAAGGTCTCGAGTTCAAACGCCACTTGGGATAACTTTTTTTTTCTTTCAAAATATATTTTTATATCCTCATATTTACTATTAATAATTGCTTTTTTTTTTTGCATTTTTCGTACATTATCTTAAATTAGTGACCATGGGAAAGTGGAGGTTAGGTAAGGTTAGGTGCGGTCATGTATCTTTACATTTTCCCCTCTGAAATTCCTAGCGCGAGACGCTCGTCGACTTCCGCCGTATTTACTCTTTTAATCGTCATGTGGCTCAAGGTCAGTAGAAAAGAAGATAGTTAGGGACAATCCTAAATGCTTCCTTTCCTTCCTTTTGCTGACATGTGAGAAACCAAAGGAGCCTACTTTGCAAGACGGATGGCGCCTTCTAGCGCCAGTATTGTGAATTACTTGTAGGCAAAACTATAATAAAGCGAGTTGGAGTTATTGCTGGCATATTATGTTATTTATTTCAGTATTTTTGAAACTTGTGTTTTCTTTATTTAATTAATGCAGAAATAAAATAATAGGTGAAGTACAGCTTCACCCACTTCACCTGAAAAAACTCCGCTGCTTTATATATATATATATATATATATATATATACAGATGCTTATCAGAATAATGGAAACACCTGTAGTTGGCAACACGTCAGATGTATGGGTTGGCAGTGGTGTCGTGGCGACCGCAGCGCCGGACTGCTGGTGGTGGTGTGTTAGGTCGGTCTCCATACTACGTCAGGCGTCGTGGAACAGGAGTGTGCAGTGGCTGCAGCAGACGGAGGTAGTGTAAAATGGGAGACCTCTCAGAGTTTCAAAGAGGGCAAATTGTTGGTGCGCGGTTATGTGGAGTGAGTGTGACGGCAGTGGCTAGTGTGTTAGGTGTGTCGCCAGGGACAGTGTCGAAGGTGATGACGGCCTACACAACACACGGGAAAACCACATCGGGGAAGCGGAACAGTGGGCGGAAGAAAAGCATCAGTGACAGGGCACGCCGGGTATTAAAGCGCATTGTCACGCGGAACCGTCGTGCCACTGCGGCGCAAGTGACGGAGGAACTCAATCAGTACCTCCCCCAACCTGTTTCGACAATCACAGTCCGCCGCGAATTACATGACATGAACTTACGGGGTCGTGTTGCACGGGCCAAACCTCTCATCAGGGACCAGAACGCTTTAGCACGCCGCAAATGGTGCCGCGACCATGCAACTTGGACAGTTGATGACTGGAAACGTGTGGTATGGTCGGATGAGTCACCATTCACCCTATTCCAAACCACGGGCCGTGTTTATGTGTGGAGAACGCCCAAAGAAGCGTATGATCTGCAGTGTCTCCGCCCAACTGTGAAACATGGCGGCGGCACGGTGATGCTGTGGGCCGCAATATCATGGTTTTCATTGGGTCCTGTGGTCACACTTCGCGGACGCATCACTGCCAACGATTATGTCGCAATTTTAGGAGACCACTTGCATCCTATGGTCCGGATGTTGTTCCCGGACAATGACGCCATATTCCAGGATGATAATGCACCCATTCACACAGCTGGAGTTGTTGCAGCGTGGTTTGAGGAACATCTGGATGAAGTTCAACACCTCCCCTGGCCCGCCAAATCCTCAGATCTCAACATAATTGAACATCTGTGGTCCATCTTGGAAACACGACTCCGGCGACGATTTCCACCTCCATCCTCTCTCACAGAACTGGCCGATGCCCTGCACGAGGAATGGTGTAATATTCCACTTGCTACCATTCACGACCTCTATGCCTCCATCCCACGTCGCATCAAGGCTGTTCTGAAGGCGAAAGGTGGCCCGACACCAGATTAATCTGGTAAGTTGCACTTTCGTTCAGGTGTTTCCATTATTCTGATAAGCATCTGTATATATATAATTTGCCGAAATTTAAAGACACAATATAATATTGTATTAAAAACAATCTTAAATGCTCAAAAAGGTATTTTGGAACATTTCAAAGAGAATCAAAAAGACTTAATTGTAGGTTTCACATTACCTATTGCTATAAATATCTCATATGGATATATGTTGTTAAAAATCTTGTCTTTAGAAATATTTTTTATAATTATATTCTGGGCTGATCGTGTAAAGTATTATACATATAAGATAATACCCTTTCTAATTAAAGTGCTTTACACTAGAGGTAAATACATTTTCATTCAATCAGAGAAATAAATTGTATTGTTTAAAATTAAGTGAAAACGAATTTCAAATGTGTAAATCACTATCATCTCATTGATTTGTTTTTTAAACAAAATTCTCCAATTCTGTCCACTCGTTTACTTGATGAGAGTGAATAAAAAAACTGTCACAATATATAAAAACTGTTGTACCAAGTGAATGTAATCAAATGGTAGTTACATTAACTGAATAAATATTAGTTTCTCTCGGTACGAATTAGTTGTACATTTCTAACGAAAAAGAGAATTGACTATTGTGTGTAAATATAACCATCTATATGATGTTAGAATGACCAGATAAATTAAATTTAGACAGATTGTAAAGCATATGGTTTACGAACTTTAACCCAAGCTCAGAATATGATAATTATTAACGCGGCTGGCAATGATATATTACCTGAATTTAACTTGTCATTAGGCTGTTGTAAAACTAATGGGTAAAATGTAAATTTGAACAAAATTAAGTGAAATTGCCTCCTAAACATGTTCTTAATTATGTAAATTATCTTAAATTTGCTAGTCATAATGCTGACGAATTCCAGCAGAAAATAACTGAAGAACAATGGAGACTAGAACATAATGAAAGAGTCTAAATTATCCCTATTTGCTTATTTTCGTGCAGCGGTTAATATATTAATAGTAATTTGTTTTTTATATATATACATATATGTATTAAATGTGAATGTTATAAATTATTTTTGCAAGTGGTATCGAATCAAACGACTCCTCTCTAAACAGATTTGTTTTCAATCTATTTTTGTTAATAAAATTCAACAACGTGAGGATGTCACCGAAAAATCCATAATTATGAGTCACATTGCAAATCGAATAAAAGTAAATAAACTAGAAGAATTACTTGCTGGTAATAAAACTCGTCCTGTTAAAAGAAAAAGGCGTTAGTACTACAAATATGTTTTTGTTTGTTCTGAAAATAAAATTTTGTTTTCACCAAGGGGAGAGATGTAATATAGAATTAAAAATTGTATTTATTTTTTTCCTTTCCTTCTTTTAAATTAGTTTGGTGGTAGAAGTTAAAGGGAACTGACATATATTTTGTTAAGAAACTGGTTGTGTATTTGCTAAGTAATCTTCAGAGTTAGATAGTCAAAATACTTGGTCTTTACATTGTAACTTATTTCGGCTGGATAGGTTTGTTGTTGACAGCCTACGTGAGAAATTGCTCGTAACACCAGAAGGAACAGTGGAATTAGTATCAGATTACATCTAATGTTGTTTTCGTTGAGATGCTATTTCTAAAGTATTTTCTACCCTTGTCACGCTTATCATAGTTGCTTAAACAGCAACGAACTAGTAGATCATCTATCTTTTCATCATATTAACTAGTGACTGTTAAAAGTAATAGCTTTATGTCTACGTGATCAAGTGCAAGTATCATTTGGACGTAACCAGAAATAACCTATAAACATGTTGTTCTCTGTAAAACATATTTTGCGTATAGAATTGTCTCCAAGTTGTCCAGACTAAAAACTGCTTTTTCGATTAGCTGTTGGCAACTCAAGAGATGTCTTATTTTCTTTTTAACGATGATTGTACACATTTTGTGACGTTGTTTCTTTAGACTAAATTTATCCAGAGTAGACAACAACACATTTATATAAGTCTTGTATACTTTCAAATTTGTATCCTTCAAGGGGTTTTAGCTAGACTTTAATGTGTATTTCTTTTAGTATTTAAGCTCTATGATTTTAAACCAAATTATCAGTTCTTCGTTCAATAAACTACAGTAAACTAACAGATCTTCTGGTAGTGACCTAGGAGAGGGAAACCGAAACCTGAACGTAAAGTACCAGGTGTGTAAATATGAAACCGGAATTTGTGCACAGACGGCGTTAGCTGTCACTGTGGTTACCGTAAAATTGCGTACTTGGCGCCACTTGATTGTTTTGACTGCTGATAACGATTTGCAACTCACAACCAGACAAGTTTCATGTCATAGTGGGGTGTTTAATAGCGTTGAACATGGCGCAATTTGCACCTACAAACTACGATGTGCGGACAGCATTGATTTTTTGTTATCATTTGAAGAAAACTGCTGCAGAATTGTATCGCATGCTTGTCGAAGCTTACGGTGATAATGCTCTTGGTAAGTCACTGTGCTATGCGTGGTTTACAAAATTTAAAAGTGGCGATTTTGACGTGAGAATCGAAGAACGTGGAAGACCACCGAAAAAGTTTGCAGACAGCGAATTGTAAGCTTTGTTGGATGAGGATGACGCTCAAACGCAACAACATCTCGCTGATCAATTAAATATGACACGAGAAGCAGTTTCCATACGTTTAAAAGCCATGGGCAAGATTCAGAAGGTGGGAAAATGGGTTCCACATGCATTGACTGAACGACAGCAGGAAAACCGAAAAACCACTTGCGAAATTCTGCTCGCCAGGTACAAAAGGAAATCATTTATCCATCGAATTGTGACTGATGACGAAAAGTGGATCTATTTCGAGAATCCTTAGCGTAAAAGATCATGGGTAACTTCAGGAGAACCGGCGACATCGACTGCAAGACCAAATCGATGTGGACGGAAGACAATGCTTTGTGTTTGATGGGATCAGAAAGGAGTGATCTATTATGAACTGCTGAAATCTGGCGAAACCGTTAATACCCAACGTTACCGACATCAAATGATCGATTTGCATCAAGCTTTGCGTGAAAAACGACCAGAATATGACCAAAGACAACATAAAGTGATTGTGCTTCACGATAATGCACCCTCCCACACAGCAAAAACCGGTCAAGGAAACGATTGCGACGTTTGGCTGGGAAATCCGTCCACATGCGACTTACTCACCAGACTTGGCGCCTTCCGATTTTCACTTGTTTGCATCCATGGGACACGCACTTCCTGACCAGCGCTTGACATCTTACGAAAATGGCTTGATGACTGGTTTGCAGCACAAGAGGCACAGTGCTTTTGGTCTGGCATCCACACATTGCCGGAAAGATGACAGAAATGTATCGCTAGCGATGGCCAATACTTCGAATAAAATAGTTCTTAGCATTGTCATCCAATCACTGTGCCTTTTCTGTACATAAATTCCGGTTTCATATTTACGCACCTGGTATATACGGACTTTGTCTGATCTTTCTTAATTCTTGGCTGTGAATTATTGTTCTTACAAGAATCTTTAATTCTGGTCTCAATAGTACATAAGTGCAATCTGTACTATATTTCTGAAACTTCAATTTTCTTCTCTCTGTAGAAAGAGAACAGATATTTGGCATCTGTAATATCTAGTAAGACCTCTGAGACGATTCATATTTGTATTATTTGTATTCTATGTATACATTTCTTGTATCAAAAAGTAACTAAACAATAAACTTGTATTTTTGGATCAAATACTTTACTTAGCAAGTTATTTAGCTTTCTCAGTAAGGAATTTACTGCGAAAGGAACAGAAGAAATAAGTATTTCTTCCAAAACGACTTTGTCGTTCTACTACAAATACGAACAAGAAGAATCATCCTGAATATCCTTAGATCCTTTTTTAATGGCGGAATACAGCTGCTCCTGTCATTATTAATGTACATTTGATGGATGTAATGATAACCACCAAGTGCTTAAAGCATCGAGGTTCCATTAAACACCACCCGGTTTTCCAACACACACTTTAAAGCACGAGATATCTCAATCCCAGCTTATAAACAAGAGTGCATTGAATTACCAAGCGATGTTTTGACGTGCCTTCTATACACTAATCTAACTTATTTCAAACAATAGGTTCGTTTTCCCAAAAATAGAAAAAATGAATCGGAAGACAGAGAATTAAGGTAAAATGAATGAAAAGTTTATTTTTTACCAAACTTTTAAAAACATTCCAAAACCTTGAAACAAGTTTGTCTTGCAAAAACACATCCAAAATTAACATAAACTCACGTAATTTATCTTTGAATAACTGAAAGAATAACGGAATCGTAACATCTCAGGACTAACATCTGCACTTAAATTCCACACATATTCATGTTCACAGAAAATTACGTTACTGAATTTCCTCAAAATATCCGTTTTGAATGAAAAACAAATCAATACAAGTGAGCTTCAATCCATTACACTCCGAAAACCATTCTATGAAGAATAAATATTTTCGTATACTTTCTTCGTACAAATTCACAGCTCGTAAACTCATAGAACAAAACTATTTTCACAGAAATAATTACTCACCAACTTAAGTACAACGAAATCATAGTTTGGGCTCATGTGGAAACTTTTCCTTTCAAGAGCTTAATACCGCTCCTCCAGAAAGGATTGCCATAAATGAAAGACCAGAATGACTGCTTCTAAAACCAATGAATGAAAATAGTTCCACAAGTATTGCAGATATTCTTGTCTCTCATTAAACCACCGGCTCAGAAGGAAAAACACACCTTTCCACATAAAAATCTCTCACACGTACCTCCCACTTCGATTTTATAATTTCACAAACCACACTAAGAAATACGATGTGACACGTACCTGCGATTTCACATAACTAAAGCCCAGAGCTTCAAGCCACATGGACAGTCATGTTCAAGTTTCAACAACCAATCAGAGACCAGTTACACAGTCATGCTACTAGCGAGCCAATCAACCAATCTGAAGACCCCCTATAGGCAATAATGAGGTACCCTCTAGGAGACAATTCTCCAACTCATCCTCCGAACCAAAAGTATCGCTCAGAGCAAAGCATCATCATCCGAGCCAAAAATACATCTCATAATTTTGAACTCTCAAAAACCATATCATTACATGGATACTGCTCACCGTTGTCCCGTTGCTAGGCTCGTGAAATTCTGTAAAACACGAAGCGGCCGTAGTTCAGTTGGTACATCGCAGGGATTCCGCCAGTAATTTGTTTGCGGGGGTGTAAAGTTAGGGAGGGGGCATGCACGGATTTCTATCGATTTTTGACCGTATACATTTTAAAGTTAAGAGTTTCCTAGAAAATTTGGGGGGTGACACTTCCACAGGGGGTCTGGCAGAATCACTGGTAGAGGGTTAGATTCTCATTCTGGAGGTCCTATGTTCGGTAGCAGCAACCGACCATACTGACAGGTTTTTCCACGGATTTTCTTCAGTCACGTCACGCAAATGCCGGATGATACCTTCAGCTTAGGTTCTGGTCGACTCTTCCCCTTCTTGACCATCCTGGCCGAGGTTTTCCACAGTTTTTCCTCAGTCACGCCTAGGAAATGCCTGGATGGTACCTTCAACTTAGGCCCTGGTTGACACCTACCCGCATCCTTTACCATACCCTGACCCAGACTGAGCCTTAGATGCCTGAAAGTAATAATTAAAGTTCAAGTTCGAAGCTCACGAACGACCATCCTGAAAGATTTTCCAGGATTTCCCTCTTTACTAAGCTAATACCGCAATAGCACGTAAGGAAGATTCTAACCGCTACCTTTCCCATTCTTTCCTTTACCATATGCCGGTCCGATTGAAAGATGCTTAAAGTTATAATTAAATTCAATTCAACAAGAGGCAATCCAACGCGATATTTAAAAAAAAACAGCAATACATCAGATTATTTATTGTAGTATTTTCCTATCTTGTACACAAGAGCAGAAGAGAATGGACCGCATCACATACAGCGTCTACTAAGAATAGTGCTTTAACAAAACTTCTTTTTATATTGAAATTACCATCCACAAAAACGCAAGATGGCTTACCTAAAATAAATGCTTTCTTAACCTGTAAATTTTTTTTTCTTTTTTTTTAATGTTGCTGGAAATAATAACAGAATCTTATTTTGAAATGAATCTCCAAAATACCACGAAAGAATAAACAAACAATGAAAGAAACGACTAATTCCATTGATACAATGGAAGGAGCAACGGAAGACAATATGCTAATCGCGGGGGACTACCCTCCTGAGATCACCAGTTTCAACCATAGAGTTTCTACGCGAGGTCAATTCCTCCCTGCTTCCTCTCAACCTTCATCCGTCAATTCATAGGTGGCGCTAGTTTCTACATGAAACAATTGAACGCTAAAGGGCACGAAGGGTGGATTGGAGGAGGAGGCAAAAACGGGCATAAGGAAAGGAAAAGACGTTATATGGCTCCGTGTCATAGAGCCGTTCAAAGGCCCTCGAAATACCCCCAAAAGTTATACAGTACCGCAAAACATAACTGTATGAAACCCACTAGTCTAATTCCAATCCCTCCCGTGGTAAGATTCCGTGAGACCTAGCGGCGCCGGCCCGAGACTAGTGTGGTTAAATCTAATGCTAAACTGAAAGTCATCCTGTGCTTCTGCCTCTAGTGGATTCACAAAATGTGACTATGTGGTCATCTTTGCTGGTATCAATGATGTTGCTGGCAGTGAATCAGGTGAAGCAGATCTTTAAGAAACATCCTACCTATGCTAACACATATTAATGTAATTTTTGTCAGTGTACCTCACCGTAACGATCTTCCCAACTTATCGTGTGTTAACAAGGAAGTGCTAAAAGTAAACACACAACTCTCCGAGGTGTGTAGAAATTTTGATAATGTGAAACTCCTTGCTGTTAATAAAGTACAAAGGTCGTACCACACCAAGCATGGTCTTCATTTTAACCGACACAGTAAAAGATTCATTTGTGCCAATATACTTGATATTATAAATTGTGACACAAAGAAAGACGAAAACCGAAATTTTTTACTGGTTCCGGCAGCTCATCTTCCCCACATCTAGCAGATAAGGCCCATATAAAGTTTAGTATTAAATGTAATGACACTCTGGCCAACACATATAAACAAATGCCCTCTGAAAGTGTAATTAGCAATAATTTACAGGAAACAATTAATAATTCATCCAGTAAGATCACCCACAAAACACGTAAAGAAAACACCACCCCTTGTCAAAAAACACAACTAAATATCCTTCATCATAATGTACAAGGCCTCAGTAATAAACTGGATCTATTAAGTAGTATTGGACCTAATACCAGGGTGGTGTTAATTATTAATATTATCACCACATTCCATGCTAATGGATTTTAGAGATAAGAGGTACTCTATTCCATTAGTAGCCTTTTACGGTAGGTATGTGCACTTAACACCACTTAGCTTTTAGATAATGGTGAGATAAGAGTTACTACCACTCTAAAACCACTTAACGGAGGGTGCATTTAATAGCATGTATGGTTAAGAGCTTCCATTAGACTAATGATATAGGTAAAAGCACTCAACACCACTTAGCTCGTTAGATAATGCCGATATAACAGTTAATACAA